>QEPC01012035.1:3754087-3799541 GCA_003113815.1 Sphenodon punctatus | reverse complement strand
GCAGCAGAGAGATCAAGGAGGACAAGAATGGAGTAAAGGCGCTTAGATTTAGCGACAAGTAGATCATTGGTGATCTTGGCAAGGGCAGTTTCAGTGGAGTGAAGGGGGCGGAAGCCGGATTGGAGAGGGTCCAGGGAGGAGTTGGCAGAGAGGAGATCCAGGCAGCAGGAGTAGACAACACGTTCCAGGAGCTTAGAGACGAAGGGTAGGAGGGAGACTGGCCGGTAGCTAGAGGGGTCAGAGGGGTCGAGGGTGGACTTTTTGAGGATGGGAGAGACAGTGGCATGCTTAAAGGTGGAGGAGAAGGAACCGGTGGAGAGGGAGAGATTAATGGCATGTAGAAGGGGGAGGGCAACAGTGGGAGCAATGGAGGTCAGGAGGCGAGAGGGGATTGGGTCGAGAGGGCATGTGGAGAGGTTGGAGGAAGAGAGCAAAGAGAAGATTTCCTCAAGGGAGGCAGGAGGGAAGGTGGAGAGGGGAGAGGAGATGGGTGGGAAGCAATGTCCTGGCGGATCTTGTCAATCTTTAAGGTGAAGAATGACACGAGATCTTGAGCAGAAAGGGAAGAGGGTGGAGGGGGCAGGGGGGCTTGAGAAGGGAGTCAAAGGTGGAGAAGAGGCGGGAAGGGTCACAAGAGTAGGATTCAACCTGGGAGGCATAGTAGTGTTGCCTCGCCAGGGAGATAGCGGAAGAGAGAGAGGAGAGAGAGAATTTATAGTGGAGGAAGTCAGGGTGGGAGCAGGATTTGCGCCAGAGGCGTTCAGCAGCCCGGGTGCAGGAGCGGAGGTAGTAGATAGTAGGGGTGAGCCAAGGACGGGGGGGCTGGGGTCGAACGAGGCGGGAGGAGAGGGATCAAGAGAGTTTAGGGTTGTGACGAGAGAGGCGTTAAGAAAAGAGATGGCAATGTCAGGGGAAGAGGAGGAGAAGACAGGAGAGAGGAGGGGGGAGAGGGAGGAAGCAAAATCTAAAGGGTTAATAGCCTGAAAATCACGGAAGGGGCGTAGAACTGGGGAAGAAGATGGGGGTTTGTGGGAGAGGTTGAAGGAAGCGAAGTGATGGTCGGACATGGGACAAAGGTCAAAGGTGAGGTCAGCAACAGGACAGTTTCTGGAGATGAGGTCAAGAGAGAGGTCGTCGGTGTGGGTGGGGGAATCAGTCCAGAGGCGGAGATTACGGACAGAAAGCGGGAGATCGAGGGCTGGGAAGGTGCGTCCACATGGATGTTGAAGTCACCAAGAATGAGAGCGGGGGTATCATCGGAGAGGAAGACAGTAAGCCAGGATTCAAAGTCCGGGAGAAAAGAGGAAAGGGAGCCGGGGAGGCGGTAGATGACAGCGACACGAAGGTGAAGGGGGAAGTAAAGACGCACAGAGTGAGCCTCGAAGGAAGGGAAGGAGAGGGAGGGGAGAGGGGCTGGAATCGACAGGGGCTGGCAAGGAGAAGGCCCACACCACCACCCCGGCCTTCGGGGTGGGCCCAAAGCTTGTGGATCTGGAATCACGTACATCAACCAGTGTCTCAAAGCACTTTTCTCAACTGGGCTTGGCCCCAGTTTGGCTTACAAGGAGAGACACATCCAATACGCGATCCCCACTCGTGTCAGTAAGCCTGGCTGGTGGCTTAACATGCCAGCGTAAGTTTCCGACTCTCGACTGCAAATCGAACGGTACTCAGCCCGAGGATCTCTGAAGCTGCCCACAATCCGAACACATGACTGCCCAGTGAAGCCGTGCTCCTGCCTGCTGCCCAGGCGTCTCCGGCAAAGAGCAAACAATTCACTTTCGCAGCAAAGATCGGAGTCTGCCGAGCTGGAGTTTACCACCAAGCCCCAGCTGGGTTTCTGGCTGTCATGGCAGCAGGTCTATTTAAGACCCACTAGAAACCTTGCACAAAATATTTATCCAGTGCTTAGTCGAAAATTAAACACGGCCTGGGAGCAACCATGTTATTTAGGAATATTTACATTAGCGCTAGGAAAATCTGCGGCTGCCCAGCGTTACCTCAGGCAGGAGGCCAGCATGTTTGCCTCAGCCTGAGTGAGTGCCTTTAAACAGCCCTCACCCCCCACAAGACAGCTCACTCCAACCAACACCACCTGGCACTCTTCCATTGTGAGGAGAGGACCCTCCATCCGAACACAGGAGGGCACTCTCCAGTCCAGAGGATACATTCAGGCCCTGTGCTGTTTCAATTTGGCCCCTTGTCAAGTCCTGGATCTGGCCCATGGATCCAGTTCCTAGCCTCAAGCACTGAAAGAGTGAGCTCTGGGGAAGGGAGAAGGAGGCCGGCATACACTCAAGGATAGGGGACAAGTCCACCATCTGGACCCTCTTCTTTTTCTCATCAGCAGCCCTGCTGCAACTCCTACCCTCCCGTCCACGGAGCTTGAACCTCATTTTCAAAGAGGCCCATGGGAGGGAAAAGGCTCCTCTGCTCTGCACTAACCCTCCTGCACTAGCCAAGTTCTTAGGCCCCTTCTCCCTTACCCCATGTGGACCATTGGGGGAACCTGGTCAGAGGGTGGGTACAATAGGGGTGCGCGTTCCTATTGAGCACCCTTCCCCAGCTCCCAAAATATTCATTTCTCCGCTTCCCCAATACTGGAACACTTGCCCAATAGAGTAATGACACCCTTATCCGCCTCCATTGATTTAAACCCATAATGCCTCCGTCTCTAAATACGGGTGTATGCTCCGATAATCTCAGAATACACAACGCCGGCCGTCTCGCCGCCGTGCCACAGCTGTTCCGCTAGAGCCAAACTGCAGTAGCCTCCTCTTGCTGCCAAGCTCAGTGCTGGAAAATGGAAATGCTCCAGAAAGGCAGAGTTTTAGTTTTCCTTTTCTTGCTTACAGTCTGGTTTGAAGAGGCCTATGGTTTACTACCCTCTTCCCCTCCACAGTCCAATTCATGTTGTTCCGACAGCTGAACGCTTATCTAGGACTTTTATCTTCTGTTCCTAGCATGCGTTTAACACACACTAGCTTGTCGTTTGATTTGCTGCCAACACAGCAGTGGTGCCAGGATTCAGAAGTCATGAAAAAACGAAATCTAAGTTAGTTGTAATTAAGGTCTTGCTACATTTCATCCAAGCGTCACTTCTTCATCAAAACAGGTTCTAGCTGTTTCTTTGCACAACTTTTCCCCCACTTGTAATATCCCAAATGCCTTCACTAGGGCTTAACTCACTCCCCACCTTAGAGAGAGAGACTCTGAACGTACATAGATTTTTCCAGACAGCTTCAGCAGGTCATTCTTGGCTGGATCATGGATTCAGGTTTTTTTCAGGGCTTGTGTATCAAGTTTGTACCAAGTAAAGCCAAAGAAGGTTTAAGTCACAGGATGAACACGCCTCCTTCCTACACAGCAAATGAATCATGGGATTGCAGACAACGCAGAAGCAGCAAGAGCACTAACCTGGGGACAGCCCCAATGGTGAAGCAGCAGCTTTCCCCTCCACTCCACATTGCAGATGTAGGAGGACGGGACTTACTCGCTCACAGGAGCAGAAGATCATATCACAAAGGTATAGTCATATAGTGAGAGACGCGCACGAAGACCCCAGCATTAAGGTCAAATTGGTCACTGTGATTGTAGTCACTTCCACACTTTGCTACTCCAGACAGAGTGGTGCACTCAGTCATGCTAAGCTTTGCTATTAGGGAATTTTT
Source organism: Sphenodon punctatus (assembly GCA_003113815.1). Taxonomy (NCBI): domain Eukaryota; kingdom Metazoa; phylum Chordata; class Lepidosauria; order Sphenodontia; family Sphenodontidae; genus Sphenodon; species Sphenodon punctatus. The sequence goes on along the minus strand of QEPC01012035.1, from coordinate 3,795,870 downwards.
CTCATTGCTTTTTAAAGCATATCAAAAGCAGACTCCTCCTCTAAAATGCATGGTTTTCATCTCAGATGGCGCAAGGCACTATTGACAAAGCGTCTTGTCTGAACTCTCCTTATCGCTGAGACAGACAGAGGATGTTCTGGCTCTCCCTCCAGATGCCCTTCTGCTATCCCAAAGTATCCGTTTTCAGGTCTTTCCTCCATTCTTTTTCCATTGATGTGGTTTTAATCTGTATCCATTCCATTAGTGACTACTGGATAGGCCAAGCGGAGACCTGGCCCTGGAAGTGGTGCTTCCATTTTATTTTATTTTTACTGGTCTTCCTCCACATTTTCACTGTGAATAAGCCAAACCTTGTTACATCAGTGGTCCCCATGAGTTTCTGGATAAAGATAGCTCCAGAATTTTGCCACTATGAAGAAGATGGCCTTTGGCAAAACACTTTTTGCTCCTATTTCTTATACATTGGATAAACATGAATGGGTAGGAAAGACAGGTCAGGATAATAATAATCTTTATAATCTTTACTGATGGCACTCGGAGCGCTTTACATAGAACACAACTTTTTTAATCCTCACAACCCTGCTAGGTAGGTTAGGCTGAGAGAATACTGTGACCGGCCCAGGGTCACCAAGTGAGTTTCTGGCTAAGGCGAGATTTGGAACGAGGCTTCCCCCTACCTCTTGGTCCAAATACTGTGCACTTAGCCACTATACCACACTGGCTCTAGGATAACTAAAGATACTTCACCTATCGGAACAACTTCAACTCAACAGGGCCCAATGATAGGCATCCTGGGATCCTAAAGAACTAGCTGAAGAAATCTCAGAGCCAATTGCTATTTTATTCAAGAACTCATGGAGAAATGGTGACATCCCAGAGGACTGGAGAAGAGCAAACACAGTGGCCTATCTTTAAAAAAAATGAAAAAAGGAAGAGCCAGAGAATTCTAGACCAGTTACCCTGACTTCAATACTTGGGAAGATACTGGAGCAAATCATAAAACAAATGAACTGTAAACACTTAAGAGGAAAACAGGGTGATCAATAGTAGCCAGCATGTATTTGTTAAGAACAAATCATGCCAGAACAACCTCATTTCCTTCTTTGACAGAGCTACCAAGTTAGTAGAGAAGGGGAATGCATTCAACATAGTATATCGACGCACCCTTTGAGAGCAACCTAGTTCCTCTGTGTTTAGCGGTGAAGTTTCCAAGCTGCTAGGTGCAGGGAGGGGAAGTTCGGGTGCCAGGGACACTATTGTGTTGGGAATGGAGATCCAGGACTTCCAGGAACAGCCAACGAGGGGCCCTTTCCAATTCCCCAAGCTCCAGGGTACCAGTACTGCCTGGGTCAGTCTGGGGCAATCAGGATCAAGTCCCACCCCACCCCGTCTCACCCTCCACAAGTTCCCTGAACTGTCAGAGCAATCTGGGAATGAAGGGGGATAGGAGGGAAAGTGTAAAGGAGTCCCTTTGGCAATGGAGACACCATGGATTCCCTGCCCCCTCCCGCGTCGAAGAAGAAAACAGGCAGCTTCTTGTTGTGCTCTGATGCACCTAGTTCAGCCACCAGGGTGCCCCAGTGGTGCCCCAAGGAGCAAAAGACTAGGCCCACTCATGTAAAATCTACAGACCTGCTGAGGCCACCTACACAGACGTTGTGCCTCCTTGGTGTGCGTGCCTCCATTGGCAGCACTTCTCGGGAGAAATATAATTCCCAGAGTCTGCGTGCCTCTTCCAGTAGTAGGAGACACCTTGCCTCTCCTTGTCAGCCACTAGCCTGTCTGTTCACAGCAGGACTGAATGTCCTTGTACCCCAGGTTCGAAGGCTTTCAGGGCCAGGCAAAGGGTCTTGGCTTGAGTACACTTATGTGCAGAAAGCATTTCTCTAGGGAACCAAGGCCACTGGAGAGAGGCATCTGACGTCATGGTCTGAGTCCGTTATTGTGCCCTGTAAGGCACCCCTATGCAGACATTTCCCCTGCCTGACCACCAGGCTAGACAGTTGTGTACAGTGCCTGGAGCAACGATCCTGAGGCCCGTGCACCAGAGGCCCCTGGTAGACCAAGGGGCTAGTCACCACTGGAGCGGCTGAAGTCGCAGATGAGCAAAGGGCGTAGTGAAAGGTTTTGATGCCATGAGCCACAGAAGCTTAGAAAACAAAAAGGTACGGTTGGTGTGGAGCTGCGGGATTTGTAGCATAAGCGCCCCAAATCGCTTGGAATCTTTGTGCAGGGGTAAAAGGCGCTAGCATGGACCATCTAACTGGGCCCCAGAGTGGATTGATCCCAATTCATTTCAATCCCTAGGCTGGAGAAAAAGTGTCAGGCATACGCCATCCGAGACGCCAGTATCTGAGCTGGAAGGGCTCTAAAAAGTCAGTCATCCAGATCTGGGTATACAAACAGAGCAGCTCTCCGACAGGGGCAAAATGCTTAGTGAACATCCTTGAGGTGGTGCTTAAGCCAAAGGGGAAAACTGAGAATTGGTAATGCACCCCCCCCATTCAGCACAAAGTGATGGAACGGACGATGGACAGGGTGAATGGAAATACGAAAATATGCACCCTTGGTTTCTATAGTGGCAAAGAGATTCCCCTCTTTGAGGGAAGGAAATAAATCTGCCCCGATGTCACCATCCAAAACTTAAAATGCTCCATATGTTTATTTAAAGCCCTTTGGTTCAAAATGGGACCCTCTGGCTTTTGGGGGGCATGTACCCCAGGTTGGCTTATCAGCAATTTAACAGCTGCTGGACTTCCACCTGTCCAGCAGAAGCAGCAGCGACCCCATCGTAGGGAACTTTGGGAGAAGTCATCCTCCTTCTTGGCAAGTACGAATACTGGACCCTATAGCCCACGGCTATACCGGAAAGGCCCCACTGGGCATAGGTAATGGTTTCCCATATACCTAGGAAAGGAAACAGCTGCTGCTCCTGAAAGGAAGGGCTCCCTAAGGGAGGCGGGAAAAGGACCTGGAGATGCGCTAAAAGCACTTCTCGTGTGTGGGGAGCCCTGGAGGAGCAGGGTCTGGTGCTGACCCCATCCTCTGGGGAAGATGTGGGTAGACCTGAGGTGGTTGTGCAAACCTTGGGGTAAAATAGGGGGCTTGCCTGGAAGTCTGAAACACGGAGACCCCCTGCAGACATTGGAACATCTGTGATCTGCATTGCAGGAGGGGGCGGGATAGAAATCCATTAAATAAATAAATAAATAAAATAAATAAATCTAACCCCAGAGCTTGCTCGAGACACGGAGGGCGGGAGGCGGCCCCTTCAGGCCTACGGTCGGTTTCAATCTGCCTCAGCTCTTGATTGGTAGAGACCGCAAAGATGGCCTCCTCATCAAAGGGTAGGTTTCCCCACCAGATATTGGGCTTCTGCGGAAAGGCCTGCGGTAGGCAATCCCGGCTGCCATACCGCGGGGCCCGAGACTGCAACAGCATAGAAGCCCCGGGTGAGATGGCGGGATAATTCCAGCCCATCACCCACTGGAGTTCCCAACCTTTCTTTGATCCTTCCCTGGAATTCAGGTAACGCCTGTTGGACCCTGTCCCATAAAGGTATAATTTAAGAAGAGACCATAAGGGCGATGCAGTTACCCGCCCGCACGTCCAGTAAGGCAGCAGAATAAAATTTTCACCCTAGAGTGTCAATCCTTTTGCACTCCCTGTCAGGGGGCTGTGAAAGGGGTTCCTACCCACCCCCTCTTGGAGAGCTCCACCACCATTTGGCTATGAGGGATGGGTGAGAAATTAAAAACTCATGCCACATCCCAGGTACAGGGTACCTGTGTAATGTTGGGAGGTTGACAGGTGAGACAGTGGTAGGTTGACTCCGTATCTCCTTGTCAACCGGCTCTACAATACCCTTAAGCAAGGGAAATGGCAATACATTCCCCCTGCCCAATAGCTCACAAGTCAAATAAGTGATGGGGCTTTTTAGAATTAGCATTGCCCTGAGGTACCCCCTCCGTGGTGGCTGTACAGACCAGCAAGACCCAAGGTGAGTGGCCCAGTTCCTGAGATGGGGAAAGCCCTGGGTCCTGTGATGCTTTTCGCAATCCTTAACAGTCCTTAGTTCTTCAAAATAGAGAAGAAAATGTAGCTGGGATTAAACTGATCACAAATAATGCTTCCGGCCAGGCTGCAATCGAGCCAGTTTTGACATCTCTGCTCCTTGATTGGCTAGATCCTGCAGGCTCATGCGTTTGGCTCGCTTCACAAAGCAACAGTCGCACAATCCCGTTAGTCAGCATCCAAGGACCAGCCACCTTCAGAATCTGGCACTAGACCAAGCCTCCACTGCCTGCCAGAAGCCAAGCCCCAGAGAACGGGCTGTGAGGCTGTCGTAGCAACCCAGCCGATAACAAAACGTCAAAAGCACTCCACTGCTGTCTCTCATTCCTGCTTCATTGACATGGCCAAGAACAAGTCTGCTGACTCGCAAACGTGTGTGTCAGTGTCCCCCGCGGTTATTCTCTTACAATCATACAAGCACTTCTCCTTGGAAATGTCCCTCCATATCGAGAGCAAGGAGCTGGTCCCTTTCTGGAACACAGGAATCTAGTTTCACTTACTGCACTGAGCACAGTGGTCGTAGTAGCTGAAAATATCTGGAAATGGCAAGGTCCATTTTTATTCAGCTAATCCTGTGCATTAAGAAGGGAAGTTCCTCTAGATTGGACTATCGTAGCGCGCTCTACGTGGGGCTACCCATGACGATGGCTCGGAAGCTGCAGCTGGTGCAGAATGTGGTGGCCCGTTTCCTGGTGGGACTGGGCCGCCGGGAGCACATTACACTGGCTGCCAGTAGTTTTCCGGGCCCAATTCAAGGTGTTTGTCTTGGCCTATAAAGCTCTAAACAGTCTAGGCTCTACCTATCTGCAGGACCGCCTCCTTCCCCGGGTGCCGGATCGGCCCCTGCGGTCATCGTCCCCTGGTGCGGCCACGCAGGGGAGGGCATTCTCAGCGGCCGCACCGTGGCTGTGGAACTCCCTTCCGTTGGTTGGCCCCGGATCTCCCCTCCTTTGGAAGAAGTTGTAAGACCTGGCTATTTCGCCAGGCATTTGGCGGGGGAGATGGGTGATGGGGCGGGGGGGACTGGGTTGGGTATTTTTCTTCCTTTTATAAAAATTTTTAGTTGATGTTTTTATTGATTGTAAGCCACCCCGAGCTGCCTGTGGCAGGAGGGATGGGGTAATAAATCTTTCAATAAAATAAAATAAAATAAATAAATAATTAGCAGAAGCCAATCTCTCCTGCTCCCAGAAATCATTCCATGCCGGGCAGCAAAGAGTGGTTGCTCGGTATCGCAGCCTGTTCTCCTCCCTCTCGCTAAGCACATCATCTTACTCCATGTGCTCAGTCTCCGGCTCCCAAGCACCCCCAGGTAATCAGACTAACCCAATTTCAGATCTTTGTTTGAAGCACAACAACCTGCCGTCCAGTTACCGAACTGCCTGTAACGGCGAGAAACGGGCAAGAGGACACGCATCGTACGGCTTTTCCTGGCTGGGTTTGATTTTGAATCTTCTTGGCTTTGCCTAGTCCTTTTTTATCAGCCTTAACAACAAACACAAGGTGCTTCCCCCACCCCTCCCAAAGACACTGCCCTTCTTGGTCAGAACAGAGGTCGATTATGGGGCAGTGGGAGCTTTGTCTGTGGATGGGCAGTTGTTTTCCAGGATGATAGACCGGCGGGCGTCTCTACCGCCAGACTTACATACTTGGAAAACAACTGGAAATGAAACCATGGGTATTGGTGACATTTGGCAGACACGCGTGAGCTCAGCTGCAATTTGCATCCACCTCACACAAACAGGGTTAATAGAACCCAAAACAGCTTTCAAAATTCCCAAGGCACAGTGGAAAGGGACTGAGTAAACTAAACTGAGCTCGAGCTCCAGCTCCTCAGAAATGTTCACACCACACACACAAGCAGCACAGGATTAGAGAGAAACAAACATTTGTTTCTTCCATAGAATGAAACCCATAACTAGAGCACTGGCTGTTATTTATAACCCGCTGCTGGTCACGCTGCCACGCCAGGCAGCCGCCGCCATTAACCCAAACCAGTCAATATCTGTAATGGATACATGCACTCGGCAGAAAAGGTAGCTGTGTGCAGGCACGGCAGGGAAGGGAGGCTAGCAATGTCTCGGACTGCTTTCCGGCTAATAGATCAATTGCTCCAGCCCAGCTGAAACTGACAATTGCTCTGTCCCTGACCTTGCAGTTGGAAAGGAGATGGGCTCATGAACTCATTTGCACATGACAATGCTCCCGCAAAGTGAATCATCTGCCTCCGATAGTAATGGAGACCACTTCTCAGTGTAGCGCTCCCAGGCACCATTCAAACAGCACAGAGCTGGCCTTTTGTGCTTTAAGTGCAAGAAAGACTCCACTGAAGATGTGTGCAATTAAACCCACTTTGCTTGTTGCTCTTTTGATTCACCAGGATTCACAGAGAAGCCCCCGGGCAGGTGTTGCCACATGCAGATAAAAATGTGTCCTTTCAGCAAAAAGGGGGGAAAAGAGAAATAGCTGAATCAATTGTAATTCCTCTCTTGCAAACACAAAATCAGTGCTGCTCATAGAGATCCAATTAAAGAGTAGATTGCTCCTATGAATGTACGTGTTTTCCCCTCGGAAAGCAATTTCTGTTCATGACAAATGGAGGCTGCATGCAGAGGAGCAGCAACCGGGGAGACCTCATTGTGCAGGCCCACTGTTCGGCCTGGCAGGGAGAACGCGGACGCAGCACAACACGGGCCCCGCAAGTTATTTACCTTCCCTGGCAGCTCTGTGAAAAATTCATTATAACGACCCAACCCAACCAGCCCAGGGTGCCTACGATAAAACCCGATGGAGTCATGTTCGTAGGCGAAAGGCTGACACCCGGCTAGGAAAAGCCAGAGGTTAAACTGAATGGGAAGGGTGTTAGAACAAGGTTATACCACAGACACACAAACACACAGCACACGCGTGTGCGAGAGACACGCACGCAGATGGGCCAAACAGGGAGCGCCCAAATGATTGCCAAGCCAGGTGAAATGCTGTGATCCTGGGGGGTGGGATTTACACTGCAGCTTTCAAATGAGGAGATGTAAGGAGACTTGTTTGTGTTCGAGGTCGCCGTAAGCTTCTCTGAGCAGCTGAGTAAGCTGGAGGGATGCTCTCCTTGCCATCTGCTCCTCTCCCAGAACCCCTCCTGCAAATCAAGAGTCAATCCGCTGGTTTCTATTCCTGTTAACCTCTAATCAGCCACAAGGGCCCTTGCTCTTTATCTGCGCCAGCTAATGCGTGAAGTGGCCTTCGCTTCCCATCTGTTCCAGCATTCGCAGAGTTAAAGAACAATGAAGCGTGCCTGTCCCAAGCATTCACGTACACAGATGCCCTTGTATTAAGCTCAGTTTTCCAGTGTTTCCCACTATTATCCATGCAAGGGTTTGGAGGTTTGTTTATTGAGAAGCTGAAATGGAGCCTTACCCTTTTCACAGGGGCTCTGGAAGCTCTTCCATTAGGAACCGCTGACACCACCAGTTTCCATTTCAACCATATTTGCCCAGACAGTTCAAGCCAAAACAACATCTGACCCAAACCGTTCTTATTTCCTACCTGAGGACCCATGTTCTATTAAAAGGCCTGGGACAGGTCTCCCTCTCCCAGCCCAAAACAGCCTCCTGACTCACCCAACACATCCCTCAGTCCTCCCATAGACAAATGGATTTTTAATCTGCCCAGGCTTGCAAATTAGACATGTCTCCTGCTGAGCAGACGTAGATTGGTAGGAGTGTTTGGTGGAGGGGGAACGGACACAAAGAAATTTACCAAAAACCCTAACAAAAGCTTGAGTGCACAATGGCTTTCCTTCACGAATTCCGAGCACGGTAAACTGCATTAGTGTCAGCGTATCGGCTGCGAGTGTAGTAGTGCAGACAATCTACACCATACGGACAAAGGAAACCTACAACAAATCTTCACTAAAGCTATACTGCAGGCATGGGAAATATAAGGCAGCAAAACACAGCCAAGGCTTCATGTCATAGGGTCGGTCTATATTTCTTAATTCAGGCCGAGATCGAATACGAAGCCTGGCAGCACGCAACGGCGACTGAAAACAAGTCTAACGTTGGTTTGGGCAATACAAAGTTTGAGAGACTATCCTTGTGTTTGCTGATCACTAAGGCAGCGGTCCATAAATCACTTACCCCAAAGCAGCCCCGCTGAAGCACCATGAGCTCTATATGGAGCTTCAATGGCACTACTCAGGAGCAAGTGCTGCCTAAATGAGAATGCTTAGCCCTGCTCTTTTCATGAATGAATGTAGGTATCTGAATCACAGCAAACTGGTAGTTTAACTCCTAGCCATACACCCCTTAGTCTTCAAGCTGCAGGATGGCAATTCAATGGTTAACTGCTGACAGGGAACTAAAAACTCATGTAAAGAATTTCACCTCTGGTACAAAATTCAAGCTACCTTCAAGCTCTGTTGTGCCGTTAATGAAGACCATAAAATGGAACAGGCTCGTCTGCAAATTTCCGTCATAAACAAGTATTGTACCTCCCCAGCAACCTCAATTAACCAATGAATGTAAAATGTAAGCCTTTATTTGGAGTAAGCCAGCCCAGCCCTACTGACTTGAATGGAGTGACACAGATTTACGCTCGGTGAGGATAGAGCCCAGAAAATGTAAGAAGGTTTTTAATTAGGCGCTGCTCATTATTAATCCATAAAAATGTTACTGTTACAGAATGCTTTCATGTTCCCCCATTTGAAGCCTAAATGGCATTATTCCCTACATGGCCTTTTTAATAGGGCGATTTGCTCGCCACCGTGCCTAAGGAAGTCCCATAAAATAGAATCCCAAATGCTGAAGCAGGGCACCGACGAGGTCAGAATCTCATTGAAAATGTTGACATTGTCTTTCCTAATGCACCTCCCACCCCACCCCAAGCTGGGACTAGCCCCTTTGTTCTACTCAACAAACCTGAGCTGTCTGGGGCAGCAGAAAATTCAAGCCCAGATCCAATTAACACAGCGCTTTCAATTTTATTATAGAACAATCGAATCAAAACCAGGCAGAGCCAGGCGGCTGCCGCAGCCGAGTCACACCTGCAGTATGCAAATAACCACTAAGTAGTTAATGTTCAATTTTGCTTAAGGAACGGCAGAGGGCTAAGAGCATTCAGATCTCGCCGAACAGCTCAGCAGCTCTGTTCTGCTGGGGGAAAACCCCTAGCATCAGCAACTTGGTCTGAATCAAAATTGAGTTATGTCTGCATAATCCTGTTAATCGGTCATAGTCTCCTTGTCCCCATTGTCCCCAGCTCCCGGTTTACACTCTCATCACTATGTACCCTCTGGTAGCTAAAGGAGTTACTACTTCAGAGCATGGTAAGGTCCTTTTCTGCCTGCACACTCACGCTCATTGTTGACCTGTTTTCCAGAGAGACAGCCTCCCACTGTGTCTGCAACTTTTCCAGACCTTTTGTTCTTTCTAGGCCTTGGGCGGAGGGAACAGGCTTAGCTTTTACCTCTAGCCGAAGCAGTTCCTTGGCGACAGCTTGGGAGCCTGGTTCGAAATGGGAGGTTTTGTCCAGATATGCATATGGCGGGACGTGTAAATGGAAAACAATTCAGAATTTAAAAACGCTATTAAATAAAGACGCTGCCACCTTAAAAATCACAGCTGCCGTTGCCAAGATCACAATAGTTTGGCATGCGAATGGCCCCACTGGTAGGAGCAGGGAACAAAGTGGAGTATTGTTCCCATTCAAAATGAGCTAGAAAATGCCTGCCCCAGGTCACTGTCGGATGTGCTCACAAAAAACCATGAAATGGACACCACAGACCGGACTGATGCTGATGCAAGAAAACGTTATTTCTATACCTCCAAGAGGGAATTTTACACATCCCTCACACAGCTGGCAATATCAGAACAGAGACAGAGCATCCTGATCAATTCCATCGATCACAAACCCGACAGGTAGCTTGGGCCTCAACAACTGAAACAAATCAGATGGATGGCGGAAACTCTTACAAATCGCTCGGCTGTTTTCTCAAGAGCTAACTTTAAGAACAAGCCTCCTCGAAAATGTATTTTTCTTTTTCTCTCTGGAAAGGAAATGCCATCCCTCACCTCCAAATCGTGCTGCTCAGAGGAATGTGGACCAGTGACAAGGCTGCGCTCTGGTAATCTGTGTCCCATCAGGGCTACGAAGAGCCATGCTACTGCAACGAGACCCTCTCTCGTTTCCAGCCCAGATGCCAGGCCTTAAAAACAGCCCTATTGCTGTTACGGAAAAACTATTCGCTGTCCTTTTCCTCATAGTCAGAGGCCCCTGACCCAACTGCTGAGAATAAGTCAGCTTAGTTTACAGGGACATGAAGTCCCAAAAGCGTGAAACAAAAGGGCTTTGCGGTTCTCATATGGCCTCCCTCTGCCCAAACCAAAACGTTTTGCAGGAAGCTGGTGACTTTTCCAACATTTTTCACAAAATAATTTACTAATTTGCTTGGAACCAGTTGCAGTAACTATTGTTAACCTGTATGGAACGGCTAGAGAAAGGCCTTCCTGACAGGAGTTAGAGAGAGGACCAGTCCACCAAGGGAGTCCTTCACGCTCATCCACGTCTTTATAAAGAACCTTGTCCCACCCCCACGCTTTTCACACGCGTCTCCAGGATTTTGGGTTTTCCTGCTGCCAATTTAAGTTCAGCACCTTCAATTCATCAAAATCGGACCAAGTGAAGAGGCCAAGAAAAACACCATTGAACAACAGATCTCCAGTTCAGCTCCGAGGAAGGGGTTAAACAAGAGAGAATGGGCCCTTCAAAACCTACTAGGGTATGTGGCTTGGAGGGAAGGCTGGATTAAGGTCTAGGGACAGAAAGCATGCAGTGTTTAAACAGGACCAGAGGCAGCTCATTATTATTATTATGATTGTTATTTATCAGTAGTTGTAGACAGGTCCCTACTTCAAGGGATTTACAATCTGAGACAAGAAAGGGAGGGGGACAAGGCAGAGGGGAATATCAGGAGAGACAAGGATACATTTACGAGGTTGCAGGTACACATGCTTAACTTAGTTACAGGGAGAAGATTCTTATCATTCATGGCAAGCCAGGGAAAGCCTACAGGAGAGGTAGGTTTTCAGGAGGGACTTGAAAGTTGGGAGAGGGAGCAGAATGAATGTATCCAAGGAGGGAGTTCCGGGCATGGGGGGCAGCAGGAGAGAAGGGATGAAGGCGTTTACAGGAGCAGAGGAGTCGCAAGTCGGTGAGGATGGGGTTTCCTGGGCAGGAGTGTGGCAGGATACAAGAGTGGAGAGATATGGGGGGGCAAGGCCATGAACAGCCTTGAAGGTGAAGACCAGGAGCTTGGGATCCACCTGGAAATTGCTTCCAAGTCCTCTCCCACTACTACTCCCCCCCCAACCTCTCTCCTGTCCTCCTTCCCTCCTGCCTCTCTTGAGGAAATCTCCTCCCTGCTCTCCTCCTCCAACCCCTCCACTTGTCCCCTGGACCCCATTCCTTCCTGCCTCCTGACCTCCATTGCCTCTACCATTGCCCCTCCCCTCCTGCACATCATCAACCTCTCCCTCTCTACCGGCTCCTTCCCCTCTGCCTTTAAGCACACCACTGTCTCCCCCATCCTCAAAATGTCCACTCTGGATCCCTCTGAACCCTCTAATTATCCTGTCTCGCTCCTCCCTTTTGCCTCCAAGCTCCTTGAACAGGTTGTTTACTCCCGTTGCCTCAACCTCCTCTCCAACTCCTCCCTGGACCCACTCCAAACTGGCTTCCGCCCCCTTCACTCCACTGAAACCGCTCTTGCTAAGATCACCAACGATCTTCTTGTGGCTAAATCCAACCACCTTTACTCTATTCTTGTCCGCCTTGATCTCTCTGCTGCCTTCGACACGGTTGACCACTCCCTCCTGCTTGAATCGCTTCACTCCCTTGGATTCCGGGACTCTGTCCTCGACTGGTTCTCCTCCTACCCCTCTGACCGCTCCTTCAATGTATCTCTTCCGAACTCCTCCCCCTCCTCCTCCCTAAACCTCTCGGTCAGGGTTCCCCAAGGCTCTGTTGTTGGCCTTCTCCTCTTCTCTATTTACACCCAATCCCTAGGCAAACCCATTGCCTCCCATGGTTTCCAATACCACCTATACGCTGACGACACTCACTTCTCTCCACTCCTTCCCTCTCCCCCTCTCTACAAGCTCGTCTCACCAACTGTGTCTCTGATATCTCCACCTGGATGTCTCAACGCCAACTCAAACTGAACATGGCAAAAACTGAACTCCCGATCTTCCCTCCCAATCCTTCCTCTACCTCTTCCTTGTCAATTACCATTGATGGGGGTCTCCATCCTCCCTGTCCCCCAAGCCCGCAGCTTGGGCTTCATCTTCGACTTGCGCCTTACCTTCAAACCCTATATTGCAGCTCCTTCGGTCTGCCGGGGGTGCCTTCTTGGAGGTCCCCCGTGTTAAGCGGGGGGCCACAATGGAGAGGGCATTCTCGGTGGCCGGGCCGGGCCGCGCCTTTGGAATTCCCTCCCAGAGGAAGCTTGCCTGGCCCCAAGCCTTTTAACATTCTGGCGAATTTGCAAGACCTGACTGTTTGCCCAGGCCTTTGGGGAGGGGGGTTTTATCTCCCGCCACCCTTATTTATTGTATTTTTAGTATTACCCTAGCCGTGTTTTATTGTTGTGATTTTATGAGTGTTTTAATATATTTCTATAATTGTATTTTTATGTTTTTGAGATTGTTGGTCGCCCCGAGCTGTTTTCAGGAGGCGGGATATAAATTGACAAAATAAATAAAAAATAAAATAAATATATTGACTCCGTTGCCAAGTCCTGCCGCGTCTCCCTTCACAGCATTGCCAAGATCCGCCCTTTTCTGTCTGTCTCCTCTGCCAAAACTCTCATTCATGCCCTAGTCATCTTACGCCTTGACTATGTAACCTCCTCCTCGCTGGCCTTCCCCGCTCTCACCTTGCTTCCCTCATCTCTGTTCAACACTGCTGCCAGGATCATTCACCTAGCCCGTCACTTTGACCACGTGCAGCCCCTCCTCTCCTCCCTCCACTGGCTCCCTCTTCCTGAGCGCATTCTGCACAAGCTCCTTGTATTCACCTACAAAGCCCTTCATAACCTCNTCTGCCCTGATCTCCCTCCAAACCCCTGTTCGAGCACTCCACTCCTCTTCCATCTCCTCCCTCACCCGCCCACGCCTCCCCTGCTCCCCCAACCGCCTTCGTCCCTTCTCCCTCGCTGCCCCGCACGCCTGGAACTCCCTCCCTGCCCACATCCGCCTTGCCCCCACCCTCCACGCCTTCAAATCCCTCCTCAAAACCCACCTCTTCCGCTCTGCCCTTCCTAACTCCTGCTAACGATTCCCACCCAGGATTATCCCCCACCTGCTATCTGTAAACTCCCAACTTACTGCAGTCAAGCCAAGAAAATATATCTGAGCTCTCGCATCCTCATGAATGTCACATCCCTTGTCTCTGCCTCTGTTCCCCCTTCCCTGTCTCCCCTCCCCGTCTTTAGATTGTAAGCTCTCGGGCAGGGACCATATCTATCTTATTCTTTGTAAAACGCCAGGTACATTGCTGGTGCTATATAAATGCTCTTATAAATAATAATAATAATAGTAGTGAAGGCTAGAGATGACTAGAGCGTGGACTAGGGTTTTTGTAGCAGCAACAGTACGGCAGAGCTGGATTTTAGCAATATTATACAGAGCGAAGCGGCAGGACTTGACAACAGCTGGATCTGAGGCATAAAGGAGAGGGATAAGTTAAAGATGAATCCCAGGCTATGGGCCTGAGAGACAGGTTGGATGGTGACACCCTCAGTGGAACCTGAGAGGGAAGTAGGAGGGGGGAACGTTTGGGGTGGGGAGGGAGATGAGGAGTTCAGTCTTGGACATATTAAGCTTGAGTTGGAGGCAAGACGATACTACTACTACTACTACTACTACTAGCATTTGTATAGCGCCAACTGTGTACCTGGCGCTTTACAGAACAATGAGATAGACGCGGTCCCTGCCTACGGCTTACAATCTAATAGACACGGAGGGGGGAGACAAGGAGAGGGGACATAGGGAGAGACAAGGGATAAATAACATTAATCGGATGAGAAGTCTCAGGTGCACGTGCTTGGCTTGGTTGCGGTTAGGCAGGAGTCTACAGGGAGGGCAGACAGTAAATATTGAAGGCAAGTTCTAGCAGGTGTCGGGAAAGGCGGTGAGGAAGAGGTTGCTTTTGAGGAGGGATATGAAGGGGCGGAGGGAGGGGGCAAGGCGGATGTGGGCAGGGAGGGAGTTCCAGGCACAGGGGGCAGCAAGGGAGAAGGGACGAAGGCGGTTAGGGGAGCAGGGGAGACGATGGACAGCGAGGGGGGGACAGAGAAGGAGCAAAGGGTGAGTACAGGAGTGTGTATCCAAGGAGAGAGGTCAGAAAGACAGTCAGCGATAGGACTGGATGGAGGAGGAGGAGGAGCGTGGGAGTGGTGAGACAGTTGCGTGTCATCAGCATACAGGCGATACTGGAAGCTGTGACGTTCAATGCGTTTACTTAGAGAAAGAGCATACAGGGAGAAAAGGGCCCAGGGCAGCACCTTGGGGAACTCCCACAGAGAGGGGAAGCAACAGACAGGAGGCACCAGCAAGAGAAACGCTGAAGGATCGGTTCGAGATATGCAAAGAACAGGATCCCAGAAACCAAGGGAGTGTAGCAAATCCAGGAGGTGGTCATGGTTGACCATGTCAAGGTGGTAGGGAGATTGGAGAGGACAAGAATGGAGTAACGGCCCTTAGACTTAGCTACGAAGGTCATCGGAGGTTTTGGCGAGGGCAGTCTCGGTTGAGCGGAGAGGGCAGAAGCCCGACTGAAGAGGGTTCAAGGGAGGCGTTAGAAGGGAGGAAATCAAGACAGCCCGCTCCAGGAGCTTGGAAGTGAAGGGTAGGAGCAAAATGGGGTGATAGCTAGAAGGGTCAGAGGGGTCAAGAGTGGCCTTCTTTAGGCTAGGGGAGACAATGGTGTGTTTGAAGGCCAATGGAAATGACCCAGTAGAGAGGGAGAGATTGATGATGTGCAGCAGAGAAAGTGCAGCGGTGGGGGGCGATTACTGTTAGGAGGCGAGAGGGGATGGGATCAAGGGGGCAGGTGGAGGGATTAGATGAAGAGAAGAGGGATGCAGGATGACAACAGCGACAGCATCCCCGACAGGTCTCTTTTTTGAAAACCTCCAGCAATGGAGAAGCTACAACCTCCCTCCGCAGCTTGCGCCATTGCCAAAACAGCTCTGACTCTTAGCAAGTTCTTTTCTGATATTGAAGCAAAATCTTCTACTCCTGCCCTCTGTAGCACTTAAGAACAGTTCCCCGACATCTTTGTGGCAGCTCTTTAGATAGTCATGTCTCCCCATAATCGCTTTTTCAGTAGATTAAACATACCCATTCCCTATTCAACCATTCCTCACGAGACTCGCTTTCCAGACCCTTATCAGACCCCCAATTCTTCTGCGGAATTTTAAAAAAATTCCATGGGAGTCATCAGGCCCTGATTCTGCAGGTCTCTGTTCCCCACCCTCTACGCAACAGGCCGGGCTGGGGGGGGTGAACGGGGGCTGCCAGAGTGACAGCCCCCCCCCGTGTTTAAGAGGTGGTGGCGGCAGCAGGAGCCCCAAGCACTGCCGCTGCCTTCCCCTCCCTCAGCCCAACCGGCGGAGTTTCTGATTAGGTTGGGCTGGGGAGGGGGGAGAGCAGCAGCAGCAGCAGCAGCAGCACTCAGGGCTCCTGCCGAGTGGGCTGAGCTGGGTTGGGCTGCCAGAGGTGGCCTCTCTCCCGCTCCCGGCAACTCACCTGGCAGCAGCAACAGCAGCTTCCCTGGCTGGCCCTTCGGCGCACTCCTGGCCCCTTCCCAGCCCCGTACAAAAGGGCCAGCACGACTGGATGATGTCATCAGGCCGCACCACCCTGGAAGGCCCCCCCGTCAGGTGAGGCCGGANAAGGCAGAGGGGGGGGGGGGGGGGGGGGGGGAGGAACCTCTGGCAATCCCTCCGCCCAACCCAGCCTGGCCCACTTAGCAAGAGCCCCTAGAGTCCCTCCATCCCCTCTTCCTGGCAGGAATCTCCTGTCCCGCTCCTCCCCCATGCAGTCGGGAAGGAACTTCTGCACCAGGGAGGAGCGCAGCAGGAGAGTCCACGGGGGAGGGGGATTTCTGCAGGAAAGCTGCAAACTACGGACCCACATTTCGGGCAGGGCCCTGCCCTTTATCATTTTTGTTGCCCTCCTTTCCCTCATCTTACACGTGTGTATTTGGTTTTTCTTCCCTAAATGCAAAACTTTACATTAATCTCAGCTGAATTTCATTTTGTTAATTTCAGCCCAGATTTTCAGCTCTGAGCCGCTGAACTGTAAGGGTCACAGCAAATGTGTTTTGCCACCACACTTTTGTGACTTAGTATTTCTGAGATCAAATCACTTACTGTTCACAATTGCACTTTCCTCTCCTACACCAGTTACTAAGGAGCCAGGATACCCAACCATATGGTCCAGTGTGGTGATTCCAACATTCCTCTTCCACTGGCAGGGGCAAGGCATCACCAGATTTCAGAGGCATCTCCGGTGTACAAAACTGTCCCTTGTCAGGAGGCAGAGATGGGAAGCCAGACCATTGTTAAGATTGCTAGCACTTTCTCCTAAAGTTCATTTTTAATGATAAAATGCTCTCTTTGCTTAGCAAGATATTCCGTCGTTACAAGTGGCGGTCCAGAGACTGCAGCTGATGCAGAATGCGACGGCAGGAGTAGGTCACCGCAGGCACATGACACCAGTGCTCCACGCTCTGCACTGGCTGCCTATAGTCTTCCGGGCCCAATTCAAGGTGTTGGTGCTTACCTAGAAAGCCCTAGACGGTCTGGGCCCCACATACCTGCAGGACCGCCTCACTCCCCCGGCCCCTGGAGCGGTCCTTGCGGTCAGCCACGGGCGCCTTTCTGGAGGTCACCCAGGTATCCCGAGCGATGGCTCTGGAGAGGGCTGCACCCAGGCTGTGGAACTCCCTTCCAGCCGAGGCCCCGCTGGCCCTGGACCTTCCCTCCTTTTGACAAAAATGAAAGACCTGGCTGTTCCACCAGGCATTCGGTGAGGGAAATGGGTCAAGGGCGGGTTAGGGTGGTAGGGTTTGGTTTATTAACCCCACTTTAATTGTATAGTTTTTATTAGTATTTTAATATATTTATTATTTTATTGAGATTTTATTTTATTGACTGTTAAGTCGCCTCGAGCTGCTGTGAGCAGAAGAAGTGGGATAATATATATATTTATAAATATATAAATATATAAAAATGGCAACCTGTGACAGCATGGCAACTTCGCTCTTGGAGAAGCCATCCAGCAAACGTTTGGATCACGTCTGGTGAGGAAATCAATTAGTAAATCAACTGTAAACGAATTCTGCCTTAACACTCAATAAACAACATCAGTCCCAAATTCATGATTTATCTGAACCTTCAGTCACATTTCCCATGACACTTTGGAAAAGCCAAAGGAGGATGGAGGGGCCCTGCCAGCCATCATCAGCTATGGGACACAAGGCCTTTGGGAAGAAACCAAGTTCATCGAGAGAGGAATGCCAGAAACCTTGTTTTGGAGAAGCACGCATCTGGCTCTGCAAGTTTCTGTAGCACACCACTTCTATTTTACATTGCAAATGTAAGATTACTCCATCACTTTGCCATCTTCAGAATAAACAAAGGCTCTAAAGATATCCAGTGAAATCTGATCCATCACCTTTGGGGTAGCAGGCATTTTACTGGCTGACTCACTGAGACTCACTGAAAACTTCACAGATTTCTGCTGGAAAACATTGTTATTCAGTACTGTACGCTGCAGTTGCCTTCATTTGCTTTTGGTGCAGTACAATATCTAAAATGACACCGCATAATGACAAGATCTATCATCAGGGTGACTATTGCTACACTGCACACACACACACAGAAAAACCACCAAGCAAAGTGTCTGCTTGTCCTTTCTGGAATTTGTACAAATAAACACAAAGGAGTTTTGCAGCTAAAGCAGAAGCCGTAAGACTGAGGGGGAGAATTGGAAAGTTAGGCATGTAGCAGTGGTTTCTCCCTTTCTTAATATCTGTAGTATGGCATGAAATACTTTTGGCACCAGAACAAGATTCTCAGACTTCCAAAACCACAGATGCCTCTTAGCAATTAAGTCTCTTTATATATTTATTAAAAAAAAAAAAAGTGAAAGACAGAAAAGCCTCTGTAAAGTCCAGCCAAGATTCTGCTATTGGATTGAAGTATAATTTAGGGAGCTTTCATCCCCTCAGTATCCCAAAGCCCCTCAGAATTCTAATCCACTGCCTCAGTGCCCTGCTCTTTAATAACTCAAGTTAGATATGGCTCCTTTGCACGACACACACCCAATATTGATCAAAAATGGGATTTTGTCTTGGAATCTGAGCAGCCAAACTGGCCAATATTCTGCATAGCTCCACAAAGCAGTAACAAGGAGCAAAAGCCAAGGAGTCGATCAGGAACCCATTTGCTCAGTTTATATATTCCAACTGGCTACGCCCCAGACCCGAGGAAGGGCCCGGTGTGACCCAAAAGCTTGCTCATTCTCGCCAACAGCAGTCGGTCCAATAACAGATCTCATTTGTACTACTCTGTCTCCTCGAGAAGCCAAAGGTCCAGATTCCACAGAAAAGCGCAGTCGGTGGCCTGTCGACAGGCTTGATGGAGGGCTGGTAGTGGATAAATCTCATGGTGGGGGTCTCTATCCGAAGTGGCAGTTGCAGTTTGGTGGAATATTATTCTACGAGAAGATGTCGATGGAAATGCGTTGGGCTAGGCAACAAAGACATGAAGGGACATTCCCTTCCCATTTGGAAAGGGAATCCAGCAGCTGGATATCAAATGGAGAATGATAAATGGAAACAGAGGTTTCCAACGTGCAGTCTCAAAAAGTGAAGGCCCTTGCCTGCCCCAGTTTCCCAGACGCAGGCACACATGCACAGAGAAGCCATGCTAAGGATCAGGTTTTAAGCTTAAAGGTCTTACTTTTTTATGCTTCTAGAATCCCATCTGCTCCCTGATGCACTTTAGCTGCCCTCGTCTTGCACACAACCACAGGATGGGCCCATTTTGCAAGCCCCACAACAGTCTGGGTCGAGGCAAGTGCAGACTGTGCCACCACACAGGAGGACCCCAGCATCTTGCAGGAGCACCGAATGGATGAGATCCATCAATAAACTTGAAACGGCAACACAGATGCGAGAAGTCTTGGTGTCAATTATGAGCCCACGGAGTCCCAAGCTACAGCAGTTCAGGAGCGGGTCCCTAACGCAGGAGGCCAAGAGTAAACTAGAAATAACAGGGGTGTAACATATAGACCTATAGGGTCTGCTTCGCAAGGAGCTCCAGCCCCCACCTGAAGGGGGTGTTTACCTGAACATCAAAAATGAATGATGGTAACATTCCTAGAAGGGGGCCCACACCATAATTTCGCACAAGGCCCTGACTTCCCTAGTTCTAGCGTTGCCTAAGGAGCACCATTGCCTAGGGATTCATTTTGGCAAGAGAGGAAGCCTGCCAGGACTCAGACTCAGGAATTAAATTCAAGGGGGCAGAACCCCAGGAAATGTTTTGAGAAGGTGTTTGCATCTCCAAATGGGAAAGCCCAAAACTGGCCATTTCGGGGATGGAAATGAAAGCCAGAAAATAACTGGGTGGTTTACGACGTTCCTGCCCTGCCCACCCTAGAGATTAAATCACAAGCATTCCTGTTCTATACTCAGCTGTGAGAGAGGCAGGGAGGTCCAGTGGTTCAGTTTCCTGCTCTGACAAACACTGGGGCAGGAGAGACGGCTTCTGGAGCACGAGACAGGAGCCCCGGCAATTTACATTGCACTGACCATGGCTGCCTTGTGGTCCCAAGGCAATAAATAGTTGCTCAGCACCTATCGCCCACTACACAGCACCGCGATGTCATAGAAAAACAATGTATTTGCTTCAGACTTGCAATCTCTCACTCCCTCTGCTTCTAAGTTGTTAGTTAAATGAACTTTCTGCTTTCAAAACAAAGCCCGATGCTTCGAGAGAACCTCCTGACCCTTTCAAAAGCCTAGCAAAACCGAGAGCCAGCACTCAGCTCCGCCTACTACCGATCTTGGAGTCGAGCTGAGAAACTAGTGAAATCAATGCAATTACCCCCAGTTTACACCAGCGTAACCAAGCAATATCTGATCCAGCTCCCGCTCACCAAGGCTGGAAATCCACCAAAAGGCCATGTAAGTCCATCGCCCAGCTCAGAAGCAGGATCGCAGATACCTCACCTCACCCTGAAGAACGTCTCATTCAAACCCCCAAAGACGGAGTTCCACAGAGCAGAGAGATTATTTTACAGAGTATGTTTGTATCCATGAATGAATGCCAGGACGGTGCCAAGGGGCCCAGAAAAATGCAGTTACCCAGCCTGAACAGGAGGATCTATTTAGGTGTCAGTGACAAACCCATGAGAATTGTAAGGGGGCCTTCCTCTCCAAGAACCTGATCCGCCACCGACAACGCTGTAAAAGAGATTTGAAGCAAGGCTCAATAGCACTTTGCTGGAAACAGTCTACCAGTTCAGCCATTCCAATATCCGCACATGAGGAACCAGCTAGCAGCTAGTGTGAGCAATGAAGTGAGGCCTACAAGAGACAGGGAATCAGCTGGCAGATTTACAGGGTCTGCACACAGAGCTGGGCCTTGTTATAACACAAGGCAAGCATCCAATGCCATGGGATGCACAATATTCTTTTTAAGAAAGGTTTTATGGTTTTGCCCCAGGCCAGTGTTGTATCAGGTCTTCCAACCTGCTAAAACTATTAACAAAAGTTTTAAAAGGCGTGATGGGATACACACGGTACTGGAGGAGGGGGTGAATTTCACTGTGCAATGACCTTACTCTAAGTGTCATGTCTGCTACCAGCTTAGAGCCACACAGAGCGGAACAGCAAGACTTCTGGAGGGGTCCGAGTTTGGGGGAGCTGAGAGGTGGATCCCAGGGAAGATTCAGACAAAAGCTTTAGGTCTCTCTTTGTACAAGATTTAGCAAATCAAGTCTAGCGCTTTAGGCTGTGGATCCACCAAGCATTTATTCTAGAATAAGTGCTGGTGGATCGTGGCGAGAGTCTTCTAGGCCCTGCCAGGCCTGCTGCAGTAGGACATGGGGATCAAGATTCCAACCTTTCTATAGGAATGGGGCAAAACCGCTTTCTACGTTACCACCCCCTGGGGCTTCCATAGCACGTGTCACACTTGCAGTGCTTTATAAACATCCAACTTACCCCCCATGACAGCCCGCTGTGGTGAACATATTACAGGGGAGAAAATGGAGGTAGAGAAACTAAGTGACTGGTCAAAAAAACAAAGGTTCCAATTCATGGGGGTTAAAGGTCTGAATGGTCCTCTGAGACCATCTAGTCTGACCTCCTGTGCAGCAGGCCACTGAATTCCCTCAGGTTATTACTGGACAGAGAGAGGGTAAGAACTCAGGATGTACTTAAGCTGATGGGCTCTATACCTTTCTCAGCCATTTCATACTTGGCCCCCAATCCGTGGCTTGCAACAATGCCCTTTCATGTTGCTTGTGACAGCTCAGTAAACCAAGGTGGGGAACCTTTTCCCTCCAGGGGCCACTCTGAAAACTAGTACAAGCTCCGTGAGCTAGACAGAAGTTGGGGGCGCTCAGAAACCGATCCGTGCATGAATCGGTCACTTGTTCTTTTGTGCATGCCCACAGAGATGCACTCTTTCAGTGCTTGGGGGTAGGAACTGAATTCAGAAGCCAGATCCAGGGACTGGAAAGAGGCCACACAAAATCTAGCCATGGGCCACATTTGGCCCCAAGCTCCCAGACCCCTGCAATACAAAATACCAAGAAGGGAGGCGAGAGAGGCAGAGGGTGCATCTCAGAAATGACTAGGTTAAAGGGTAGGAACTGGGCAAAACCCCGAGGTGCTCCTGCAGTATCTTTAACAATCTAAACTAGGATTTCTTAAAGAAACAGGAACAGTAAAAATAAAAATGTTTATTTGTAGTTTCTAATTAAAAAAATTTCCTGCTGCTTTACAACCTTCGAGTGTAACCTATTTGTAGGATTTGACTTTCAAAATAAAGTTGTGGGTCTCATACACAAAGGTTGGGGACCACTGAGCTAGTCTAACAGAGCAAGTACAAAGGGAAGGGTCTTATTCCATTTCTGGAGAGGAAATTCCCCGTAGGAGTACAATGCAATTCTTCCCTCCCCGTCCCACAACATTCTTGGACTCAGTCACGACAATTATCAAGTTTCTCATCCTTCAGAGTGCCTCCTCCTGGTGACAATTAAATAGGCTGTGGTGCATAATTTAGAAAGGTTAAATTGCTCTAATCAAGGGGGTCATGGCCGCCGGCACCCAGAACACACTGGGAAACCCATCCAGCCTGGTTGATTCGTTCTTGCCCCCAATGCAGGCAACTAGGTTTCCTGTTGTTCCCAAGTAACCATAACAGTTTGATGTACTGATGTACATGAGGCATTAAATACACACGCACGCACACGCAGACACCGCACACGCAGACACCGCACACACTGTGCAAATGAGCAGCCGCCGGGAGATAAAGTAAAGCGACAGTTTCCTTCTGCGAGCTCCTATTGTCAGAGCATTTGGTTGACTACAGAGTGCACCTGTCAGGAGAGAATTGACAGGCAACATATGCTGGAAAAAAAAAACAGACTGACAATGCATTTTTTTATTCATCTCCTTCGCCCTTTCTGAATGGCACATCTGCACCTCAGGTACACTGCACGCAAGCTGGGTGGATTGAGATGCCATCGTCAGAGGCTTTCTGGGCCTTCAGAGAAAAGGGGGAGAAGCTCTTTCTAGGTTCAGCTGTTCCATACCAGATCGCCAGGCAAAGCTCTTCCAGCGCAGTGTGACGAGAGGAAACTTAAACGCAGACAGGGGAACTGCAGAGAGGAGACATACTGGAACACACAGCGGGCAGATGCTCTCAGGAAACTGCAGTCAAGTCAGACATAGCGTCCTCCGTGACAGAGCTACGGTTGGAAATAGTTATACATTAAGAATCCAATCCTTCTTTACTTACTCACATGGCAACGGGAGTAATCCCTGCTCCGTATGGGTAGCAGCAGCAGCAGCAGCAATGTAGTTCAAGTTTAGAACACTCCGGAACATGCTGTTCACTTTACTGCATAACCTTGAGTCTGCCCAGCATCCCTATTATACACAGGAATTCCATCACTCCAGTCTTTCATTGTACAGCTGCCCAGCGCAGCGACTGGACTCCTCCCCTCTTGTATCTGCTAAAAAGAGCTCCAGTCTCGTGTACGGATTTGGAGTCCGTACAATCCGATCAACAATTAGAAACCCATAGACCTCAGGAGGAGAAGGTTTTTATTTATTTATTATTATTAATTTATTTAATTCCATTTATATGCTGCCCCCTATGCCTACGGCATCTCGGGGCGGCTTCCAACATAAAATAAACAATCACAATATAAAAATCTACACAAGTATTTCAAACAATATTAAAATACCCCCATACAAAAATTTAGCCCACCCTCCGCTCCCCGCCTCCGAAGGCCCGGGAGAACAGCCATGTCTTGCAGGCCCGACGGAAGGCCAGCAGACTCGGGGCCAGTCATGCTTCCTCTAGGAGGGAGTTCCACAGCCGGGGCCCAGCCACCGAGAACGCCCTCTCCATTGTAGCCCCCCGCTTTACACGGGGGACCTCCAAGGAGGCGCCCCCGGTGGACCGGAGAGTCCGTCCTGAGTCACAGAGGGTGAGGTGGTCCTTGAGATATCCAGGTCCAAGACCGTACAGGGCCTTATAGATCAATGTCAACACCTTGAACCTGGCTCGGCACGTTACAGGCAGCCAGTGCAGCGCACGGAGCACCGATGTTATGTGCTCTCGTCGGCCCGTCCCTGTTAGGAGATGGGCCGCCGCATTCTGCACTAGCTGCAATCTCTGGGCCAGCGTCAAGGGAAGCCCCATGTAGAGCACGTTACAGTAGTCCAGCCTTGCGGTGACGAAGGCATGGATCAAAGTGGCCAGGTTGGGTCCGGAGATATATGGGCGCAGCGTTCACACCAGATGCAGCTGGCGGAAAGCCGCCTTCGCCACCACATCCACCTGCTGATCTAGACGGAGACCCGCGTCCAATAATACCCCAGACTCCGAACCTGCTGAGCCACGGAGGGACGCACCCCCTCCAGAAGAGGGGTCACCACCTCCCCCACCCGGCCCACCACCATCACCTCCGTCTTATCGAGATTGAGCTTCAGTCTGCTCTGAAGCCAACTCGCCACGGCCTCCAAACACCGAGATAGCACAGAGACGGCAGGGCCTGGGTCTGCTGAAAAAGAGAGGTAAAGCTGGGTATCATCAGCGTATTGGTGGCAACACACACCAAACCCTCTCACGCTCTCCCCCAAGGGCTGCATATATACATTAAATAATAAAGGAGACAAGACTGAACCTTGCGGAACGCCACAGTCCAGAGCCTGGGGGCTAGATGTTTCTGCTCCCAAGATAACCTGCTGTGTCCTCCCCGAGAGGAATGACTGGAAACAACCAAGGGTGGTCCCATCCAGACCCCCCAGGTCACGCAACCGTCTCAACAGCAGTCCATGGTCCACTGTATCAAACGCGGCCGAGAGATCTAGCAGGACCAGTAATGTCGAACGGCCTGTGTCCATCTCCCGGCAGAGATCATCTACCAAGGCCACCAACACCGTCTCCATACCATGGCCGGGCCAAAACTCTGATTGAAAGGGGTCGAGAAAACCGATGCTATCCAGGTGAGCCTGGAGCTGCAGGGCCACTGCCCGTTCAATAACCTTAGACGGGTCGGTAACTGGCGAGTGCGTCCACATCCAAAGATGGCTTCTTCAACAGGGGGCGCATCACCGCCTCCTTGAGACCGGGGGGCAAACTCCCCTGCCGAAGGGACGCATTGACAACCCCCGCCAGCACCAACCCCAGTATCTCCCTAGAGGCTTTCACCAACCAGGACGGGCAAGGATCTAATTCAAAGCTAGTGGCCCTCACTGACCCCAGGATCTCCACAGCATCAGCTAGCATCACTTCCTGACACTCATCCCAGAAAGATGGACCAGAAATGTTTATTTCTTTTTTTAATAAATCTTTTTATTTTGTCTTATTAAAACATACCAACGAACAAATACAGGTTCAACTCCTTCCCTCCATTCCCTCAAACTTATTCCGCCCTATTTTTGCCGTTTTAGCCAGGCGGCTTATGTCTACACATACAAGTAAACTTTCTATCCATCTCCTCGGCCAAAATCCTTGTTCATGCCATGGTTATCTCTCGCCTCGACTACTGCAACCTCCTCCTTGCTAGCCTCCCTCGCTCCCACCTGTCCTCCCTTGTTGCAATCCAAAACTCTGCCGCCAAGATCATTCACTCTGCCCGTCGCTTCGACCATGTGCAGCCTCTACTCCTCTCCCTTCACTGGCTCCCCCTTCCTTAACGTATCCTGTTCAAACTCCTGGTTTTCACATTCAAATCGCTCCACGACCAAGCTCCCCCTTACCTCTCGGACCTAATCGCCCTACGCACTCCTGCGCGCGCTCTCCGCTCTTCCTCTGTCCCCTCCCTCACTCCTCTCGTTTCTCCTGCTCGCCTAACCGCCTTCGTCCCTTCTCCCTCGCTGCCCCGCATGCCTGGAACTCCCTCCCTGCCAACATCCGCCTTGCCTCCTCCCTCCGCTCCTTCAAATCCCTCCTCAAGACCCACCTTTTCCATGCTGCCTTTCCCAATGCCNCCCAATGCCTGCTAGTCTTTCCCTTTGCTCTTACTGTCAGCCCTCCTCTGCTGACTGCTGCTACCAACCTCCTTGTAACCAAGCCAAGTACACGCACCTGAGACTTCGCATCCGCCTGAATGTTTCCTTGTCTTCTCCCATGTCTCTCCCTCTGTCCCCTCTCCTTGTCTCCCCCTCCTTGTCTTTTAGATTGTAAGCCACAGGCAGGGACCCCGTCTGATTCTATGTTCTGTACAGCACCAGGTCATGCGGCTGGCGCTTTATAAATGTTTAATAATTATAATAATAATCTATGTGAACCCTCCCTTATTTCGTTGTGTAAACCCCCTTTTTATTACCTCCCCCCTCCCTGTACCCACCCCCTAATTATTTTAATATATTTCTTTGAGGCAGGTCGTGTGCGAATTTTTCCGTCTTGATCTTCTTTGTTAGAACTGTCCAACATTGGTCCCAGTCTTTATAACATTTGTCCAAGTTATCTTCCAGACTGGCAGTTATCCTTTCCATGGATAGGCAGTGCCAGAGTCTATGTAGCCAGGCCTGCCGCATGAGGCCTTTGGCGAATTTCCACGTCCTGGCAATGGTATGTATCCCTGCCATAGTCAAATTGATGCATGTCCTCTTCTGCTGTTTGGAGACAGTCTTTGCTGGGTATATACTCAGCAGAGCAATTTCTGATTTACAGGGTAATGGTATTTCCAAAGTGTCATTCATAACTTTCCATATTTTTTTCCAGAACTCTGATACCTTTGGGCATCCCCACCAACAGTGCAGGTAAGTACCCCTTTCGCCACATCCCCGCCAACACACTGGGGGGTATGTGGTCTTTATCTTATTAATCTCCTCTGGTGTGGTATACCATCTCTGTATTAATTTAATTTGTGGCTCTTTTACCAGCAGGGATCTAGAACACGAGTTCATATAGGCCCATACTTGTCTCATGTCCTCCTCTGTTATTTCAGTCATTAACTCATCTGCCCACTTAGATATATAACCCGCGTCGGGCAGATGGTATATAGTCTTGACTAATCTATGGAGAATTGAGAAAATTCCCCTCTGCCCTATTTTATTAAATAAGATTCTCTCCAGCTCGGGGGGGGTCTATCAAAATTTGTTTTATCTCTTGGGTTGGTTAATGCACTGTGTAATCTACAATATAACCAAAATGGTACTCTCTCTTTCAGGGCTACCTCAAGAGTGTCCCCTGTTTTTAGGGAGCCTTGCGTGAACATATGTGTGGCCCTATATATCCCTTTTTCCTTCCATTTTTTCAAAGTCTCTCGCTCTCTTGTATCCCATCTAGGCCCAACTTTCTCCAGCGGTGTGTAAGGTGTTTTGTCCTGTACGATCTCTAGCTTTTTCTGGCAGTCTCTCCATGTATTAAGCGCCAGTCCCACAAATGGATGGTCCTTCCTTTCGGGTCCCCTCAGGAGTATCTTTTCTGGGCTATCAAATATATCTTTCCCATTTTCCAGTCCTAGTCTACCTAGCTCCCGGTTCCTCCACCTTGGTTCCTCTCCCTCATTGTACCAGACTTTTACTGTCCTTAAGGCCGAAGCCTTACTATAGAATCTCATATCTGGTACGTTACATCCACCCTGTTCTAGTGCTGGTTTTAGTATTGTCCTACGTACCCTAGGTCTTTTTTGCCCCCAGATTATAAATCTCATAATTGTATCTATTTTTTAGAAGAATTCTCGATGTAGTGGGATTGGGATGGCCTGTATGGTCTATAAGATTTTTGGTAGGAGCTGCATTTTAATTATATTCATCTTCCCTATCCAGGAACATCCCAGTCACCTCCATGAGTGTTGTTTATTCTGAAATTCCTGGATAAGAGGTAGGTAGTTTCTTTTATATTTTTATATAAAAATAAGAGGTAGGTAGTTTCTTTAGTATTTTTGGTTAGCCAAATTCCTAAATATTTTAATGGTTCTTTCCACATTTGGTACTGTGTTAGTGGAAATGTTTATTTCTGATCTGCAACTATTAGGTTGGGGTCTCTGACCAATACCACGAGAGCCAGCTGCACCTGTCCAGCTCTGGAAGCTTTGCCATCCCCTTCCATGAAATGGGAGGGTGGACACTGTCAATGGCAGACTACAAGGAGCTCTCTCTCAGGCTATACTGCCTCCAAGCAGCGGCACTCCTCTTTCAGGCTGTTAAGGAGGGAAGCAGATGCACCTGACTCCGCCAGGCTATAACCATTTGCTTTTCAGGACTGCAAACCCAGCTGTTTTTCCACTCTCTTAAGCTCTGGAATCAGCATCCATGGAAGCCAAATTTTTTGAGCAAAATGGCACACAGAAAGCAACTTCATCAGTCTGTGAAGAATGGCATGCAAAGATTCCAGGCAAGTTATCTGCTTCTCACAAGCCAATGTCTTGTCGAACCGGATATCAAGACCTGGGGGGTTAGCCACATTTTGGAGCTGTAACTTAGGATGCCTCAACTCCCGGGGTGGGCACCAATCCGAGCTATTTATTTGTTCAGATTTATGCACCACCCTTCCTATTAAGGCTCGGGGCAACTTACAACCAATAAAAACATATTTTAAAAAAACAACCTTAACCACTGCAACCATTTCCCTCCCCACCCCCAACCCACCCAATCCTACCCCTGCCTGCCTGTCAAGCACCTGGCCAAACAAAAAGGTCTTGCATTGTTTCTGGAAGATGAGAAGGCTTGGGCTTAGCCGAATCTCCTAGGGAAGGAAATTCCATAATTGTAGAGCTAGAAAGCAGAACCTTAACCCTCCTCTGCTACCATCCGCCTGCTCACGACTCCCTTGCTTCTCAAAATGCATCAACCCCTTCTCCCTTGCTGACCCCATGCCTGGAACTCTCTCCGTGAATACATTTGTTCTGCTCCCTCCTTCCCTTCAAATCCCTCCTGAAGACTTTCCCCTTAGCCTCCACCCTAGTTTTCTTAAGTTCTCCTTCTCCCCTGTAACTAAGCTAAGCATATGCACTGCAACTTCACAACTTCTTGGATGAACTCCTGCCTCTCTTCCTCTGTTTCCCTCTCCTGCCTCGTCTCTTATATTGTAAGCTGACTGGGTCAGGGGTCTAATTTATTTTTCCAATTTTTACCTGTCCCTTCCAAATAAGGCTCAGGGTGACTTACAAAACACATAACATATAAAAGCAACTAACCACCCACACCCACCAACCATCTCCCTAACCCCTCCACCCAATCCCACCCAACCTTATCCCTGCCTGCCAAACAAAGAGGGCTTCTATCTCTTTCAGAAGATGAGCAGACTTGGGGTTAGACCCCCCAAGGGGTTCATAGGTGTGGAGCAGCCAAGAACTCCTCTCTGCATGCCCTGGTTATAAAAACTTCATATTGGTACTTGCAAGAGGGCACCCTCAGCCAACCTCAGAGGCCGAAATGGAACATAAGGGAAGAGGCGGTCTTTCAGATACAATTGTGGATTATAAAGTGCTATAAAAATATTATTAATATTAATTATTAGTATTAATTATTATTATTAATTTATTTTTAATTTATTTATTTTATTTTAATACATTTATACAATAATACAAAGCAGCTCAGGAGGGGCGGGGTATAAATAATAAGCTAAAGCTTTTGAATCTCCACTTCTGAAAGT
Source organism: Sphenodon punctatus (assembly GCA_003113815.1). Taxonomy (NCBI): domain Eukaryota; kingdom Metazoa; phylum Chordata; class Lepidosauria; order Sphenodontia; family Sphenodontidae; genus Sphenodon; species Sphenodon punctatus. The sequence continues at coordinate 3,766,382 of QEPC01012035.1, read as the reverse complement.
CCATAACCATTTTTTAGCCTTATTCACAGTGATATTTTTTCCAACTGAGTTTTACCAGGAAATTGAAATTCTGTTAAGACCGATCTCTCCTATACACAGCTCAGCCCGAGCAACCCCTCGAGAACACTTCTTCATCTCCATCATTTGCTCTCCTAGAGCAAACCAGTGGGATGCAATGAAAGGGGGCGGGGGCGAACTTCGATTGCAAGTCCATTTGCCTTTCTTCATAGCCTGGTGCCCAACGCGATAGGGACTGGTCATTAAACAAATGTTGATCTTTACTCACATGAATAATTAAAATGGTCCTGGTTTAAAGGCCCAGAGGTACAACACCTCACTCAAAGGTACAAGGATTATTACTGTTATTATTTAAATGAACCTGTTTAGACCTATAACTTTTTTAATCATGGGGGTGGGGAAGCATTGCTATATTTCAAACAAAGTGACAGCTGAAAATGGTTTACATTTTTAATTTACATTTTAATACATTTTTAAAACTAACCCACAGATGGGTTAGTTACTTGTGAGATTGTCTACTCCAGTTCAGGAAAACCAGCACATGAAACTCAGACCCTCACAGGTAAAAAAAACCTAATGGAATTTGTTTGCAAAAGCAAAGACATGCTTTTCTATAGCTCCCCTACAGATTCCTCCAAGAACAGCAGGTTGAGATCTCAAATGGGGTTTGTGATTTCAAAAGGGATCGCCTTCACTTTTAAGACAGCAGAAGAACAGCGCCCTGTTTCTACCTACTGATTTGAACACAATTTTCTGACGAGCTGGAGTGGACCAATAGGGATGAAAATGCAACAGAGAAAATAAAATCACGAAACCCCTTAAGAAGTGGAAGCGAATCCTCAAAGTCAATCAGCCATGGGAAACTCTTCCAATAACTGTCAACAGCCCATCAAAATGGGGTAAACTAAGAGAAGCTGTAACCTTAGTCGCGGTGCTCACCGCGGTTCGCACTTCCAAAAGCAAGATGACATCCTTGGATTCTATTTCCATCTTGGCCACTTCCGACAACAGTGTCTTCAGTTGGAACTCCTACCCCGTAAGAAAAGCAACATGATGGCTCATTGCTCATGTAATGGACAGATGGACTCTTGTTCATTATTCGTATGCACTGCCACAGGTGAGACAGAGCCTGGGGGCTCTGAATACTACAAATTCAAATGAGAGTTACAGTTGGCCTGAAAACTATTTTAAAACTAATATCTGCAGGAGCACTGACAAACACAGTAGCTACTACCTTTAAATTTGGGGTGGGGAACCTCAGGCCTGGAACCAACTGTGGTCCAGGGCTAGTTTTTATGTGGTCCCTACCCAGTTCCTAGCCCTGGCCCGAGTTCCTATCCTCAGCACTGAAAGACTGAGCTCAGTCAGGAGGGCATGCACACTCAAGGACAGATCTATGACACAGATCCATGATTTGGACCATGATTTGCCACCCCAACTTCTACGCAGCCCTCCGAGTTCGCACTCATTTTCAAAGTGGCCCCTGGGAGAGAAAAGGCTCCTCACCCCTGCCTTAAAAATAAGGCCAAATAAAACTACACTAAATGTTTCTGGTACAAAGCAATTCAATTCGGTTTGTTGAGTTTCTCTTTTTAAACCAAGATGCCTCCATCAACTCCAGCAAAACCAAGATGTTCCAACCAGCATAGCCTGACTTAGCGATGGCCCTTGCCCAATCTCTTTACCTGCACTCGGCTATTGGGTGCAAGATGCTAGAATTGTCCAAGCGTCTTGGTGTTGTGGATTGGTGAGTAATGAAAGGAAGACAAAAATACAGTTAACTTGCTTGTTTGGAGGTATGTTTGGAAAGTGCAAGCTGGACTTCGGTAGCTTTTGTCCAACACTCCTTACAGTCTGTTTCTCCCCAGCTTGGAGATGGGGCTGGTCAGTGCAACCCTCTGCCGTCGTTGCCCAACGCAGATGTCAAGTTCAAATTCATGAGGCTCTTTGTTGTATTTGAACTAACCAGTGCGACAGTCTCCGCCCTGAACCCCTGCCACGTGCCAAAGACAATGACCCTCTGGACTGCCCCAGCAGAAGCTGGCTTAGAGGAATGCAGGCTTTGCATTCCAGAGGCACTCAGCAGTCATCCCCATGGCTGCAACGGAGAGGCACTTCAAGAGGAGAGAGTCAGGCGGGCAGCCAAATCCAAGAATTACAGCACAATATTTGGGAGGAACAGGGTAGCTGGCTTTGCAACCTGAGCGATCGAGAGCAAGGAAAATTCAATTACAGAACATGGGTCACTGGCGAGAAGTCGCTTGCAGGAAGACGTGATTCTCCTAGTTCTCAGCTGGGTTTGTTCTACATACAAAGTAAGAACGTCCAAACAGCTGTCATCTGCACTAAAACAAGAGGTGTGTTAGCACCATGCAACCCGAATTCCTGCTCGCTAACCACCTTTAACACAGCCATGCAACCCAGCAGACTTTCTGGGCTTTGTTTAAAAATAAAATAAATAAATAAATAATTAATAAGGCTCTCGGATAGGACTTTGAACCAAAGGTTCTTCCGTAGGTGGTTTGGCTCTAAAGCCCAATGAAACACACGTTCCCTGTTTTCAGAAATAGGCAAACTTGCTGATTAGACATTTAACCCAGCCACCAAACCTCCCTTCTGCTCAGCACACACTTTGCTTAATCTGAAACTCATGGTCCGATCTGCCTCCAACATGTGAGAGATTTTAGCACTCAAAACCTAATGAAATGTCCCCCTGGCACAAGAGGCGTCACTAGATCGGACAAGTTTTACTAGGGCTAAACCACACTCATTTGGAAGCTCTTCAGCTGTTTAATTCCAATACTTTGACTCTGTTAAACATTAGCTGTATAAATAATCAAACAGCTCACATGACAAAGACATTAGCAATCTGGGGCCAATAACTGGCAGGGTAGCGAAGGGCGTGGTCTTATGGGCTCTGGAATTTTCATACCCCATGAACCTCAGAACAAAGGCATTCGCTTCCTCTCCAGGGGGCTTCAAAGCAAAAGCTTCAGCTCTTGCAGGGTAGACAGACCACATCAAGACATTCTAATGCTGCCTATTTCATAGTGCACAGGCTGCTTAGGAGCCATGTGTTGATATAGGCAGCGATCCAAAGCACATGAGCTTGGGTCTCACCTCAGCACCTAGTGAAGAACATAGGAGTCTTTTGTTGGCAAGCTTAGTGTAAGGGTTGTTGGGTGAAGGTCATCTGGGACAGGGGAACAAGCCAGGAACGGGAGGCAGGATTAAAAATGAGAGTAGAAACAAAGGCAAGGACTTGGGAACAAGGAACAGAGCAAGAGTTGGAGGGAAGCATGGAAACAGGAAGAAGAGTGCTTAAAGGGCTGCTTCCAGGTGTTCCCAACAAACCTTACATGCGAGCTAGCAGTCAGCCAGGAAGCTGGGTGGAGTGACAGAGGCAGGAGATGAACAGGAGGGGCACGATCAGGGCAGAATAAGGAGGCCTCTTGAGGGGAGTGGCTGGGCCTGAGGCAAGGTGAATCAGCGATGCTTCAGAGTCAGCCATTGCTCCAAGAATCCGGGGAGGGCAAAGGTTTGCGATTCGGGTCCTGACACTTGGTATCAGTGGTACCCAGCCAGGTCCAGCAGCAGACATGGAGGCTGGCACAGCAGAAGTTTTATTTGTGGCCAGTCTCTCAAAGGCAGCTGACTAAACTCCCTGTACTCCTGCTCTGGTCCCTTCCAACAACATTTACCCCACTAATGCATTTTGCACAATACACACTGGACACGTGCCACGCTGCCCTGTTCCACTAAACACACAGTGAATGCACAGTTCACTTAATGAGTCCAAAGTACATCCCTTCAGACTCCCTCCTCATGGTCCTCACTCAAGGCAACTCTGAATCTTAAGAGTTGGAAGACCCCTCAAAGGTCATCTAGCCGAGCCCCTTGCTTGATGTAGGAAGCCCCCAGCTACAACACCCCTGGCAGATGGCTGTCCGGCCTCTGTACAAGAACCTCGAGGTTCAAATCTCTGTTTGCAAACTTCCAGACTCTTGCATCTTTGAGATAGGCTCCCCCCCATCATCCCACCTGGTGGTGACATAAGTGGGAAATAAATGTACCTTGGAGGGTGGTGGAGCCGACTGCGTGAGAACTACAGAGGGCGGTTGTTTATTTATTTCAATTTCTCAAATCGCACCCTCCTACAGCAGCAGCTCAGGGCGGCTCACAATTAAAATACACATATACATACCTACATGTACACACAAATACAAATATAAATAAATAAAAAGAATACAACCAACCACATAAAATCACAGCAAAAAACCCGAAAGTGGGAGCTAGAACCCTACCGTCCCCCTCCCAACTCCCACACTCATCACCCATCTCCCTCACTGAAATCCTGGCGGAACAGGCAGGTCTTACACTGTCTTTTGAAAGAGGGAAGGTCCAAGGCCAAGCGGACCGTCGGGAGGGAATTCCACAGCCAAGGTGCGGCCACCGAGAACACCCTCTCCATAGTTGCCCTCCAAGATACTTGGGGGACCTCAAGACAGGCGCTCCCAACCAACCGCAGGGGCCAACCCAGGACCTAGGGGTTGAGGCGGTCCTGCAGGAAGGCTGGGCCCAAGCATGTAGGGCTTTATAGGTCAACACCAACACCTTGAATCAAGCCCAGAAGACTATAGGCAGCCAGTGCAAAGAATGGAGCACTGGTGTAATGTGCTCAAGGTGACCCTTCCCAGTAAGGAGACGGGCCGCCACGTTCTGCAAAAGCTGCAGTCTCCGGACCATCACCATGGGTAGCCCCACGTAGAGCATGTTGCAATGGTCCAGTCTCGAGGTGATGGAAGCATGGATGGTGGTGGCCAGGTCAGAATCCGAAATGTATGGCCGAAGCCATTGTGCCAGATGTAGTTGGCGGAACGTGCTCATCACAGCCACAACTTGGGCATCCAAGTGGAGCTGCGAATCAACGAGCACCCCCAGACTACAGACCTGAGGGACCAACGGAGGGCAAGCCCCATCAATGACGGGTGCCACCACTCCCTTCGCCCCACCCACCAGTATCACCTCCGTCTTATCAGGATTCAGCTTCAGACAGCTCACCCTCATTCAGTCCCCCACAGCCGCCAGACACCGGGTAAGCACAGACTGCCGGGCCTGGGTCAGCTGGAAATTAGAGGTAAAGCTGGGTGTCATCAGCATACTGATAACACTGCAACCAAACCTTCTGACAACCTCACACAAAGGCTGCATGTACACGTTGAACAGGAGAGGGGACAGAATAGAACCTTGTGGGACTCCACAAGTGAGGTCCTGGGGAGACGACGAGCAATGCCCCAGCACCACACACTGAGTTCTCCTGGCCAGGAAGGAACAGAACCATTAAAAGAATAATCCTGCCGAACCCGGTTCGATCCCGCAAGCATGTCACCAACATCTCATGGTCAATGGTATCAAATGCAATCGAGAGATCTAACAGGATCAACAGGGATGACTGACCCCGGTCCAGCTCACAGCAAACGTCATCGACCAAGGTCACAAGCGCAGTCTCAGTGTCAAAACCCGGACGAAAGCTGGATTCTGAGGGATCCAGAAAACTGCCCCTGAAGCTGCTGAGCCACCGCCCATTCAATAACCTTTCCTAAAAAGGGAAGGCTAGAGACTGGCCGATAGCTGGCCAGGGAGTCAATGTCAAGCGATGGTTTCTTGAGCAGAGGCTGCACCACTGCCTCCCCGAGGCAGCTCGGCACTCTGCCCTTCCGAAGGGAGGCACTGCCCACTCCCACCAGCAATGGCCACAGCATCTCCTAGCTGGCTTTGACCAGCCATGACGGTCACGGGTCCAGTTCACAACAGGTGGCTCTAACCACCCCAAGGACATTGTCCGCATTAGCGGACAACACCCACTGAAACAGATCCCATAAAATAGGACAAGATGGAGCTTCCATTACCTCTGGTTCTCCTATTGCTTCGAGCGCAGCATCGAAGTCGTGGTGAATTTGAGCGATTTTATCCACAAAAAAACCAACAAACATGGCACAACGAGCACTGGAAGATTCCAGTTCCAGGCGGAGGGAGGCCAGACTGACCAGTCCCCTCAGCACCTGGAAAAGCTCAGCTGGACGCAACTTTGCGGACGCTATGAGAGCAGCAAAAAACCCACTTCTTTGCTGCCCGCACAGCCACGGCATAGGTTTGTAAACTAACTCTGTGCCGCAATCAGTCAGCTTCAGCACAAGTACGGCGCCACCATTGCTCATCATGTTTCTGCTGCCGCAGGTTCTCCGTAAACCAGGGGGGCCTGCACTGCCGGTGCTCAGGGAGCAGACACCTAGGAGCCGTTTGGTCGATGGCCTCCATCAGCAGAGTATTCCAAAGAGCCATGATGTCATCAAGCAGACGGTCGTCGAGATCAGAGGGTCTCGCTGTTTCACCAGGCATTTGACGAGGGGGACGGGTAGTGGGTGGGTGGGTTTTTGGGGGGAGGAGGGATGTTCGTTTCTTACCAGGCTTCAGTTGTTTTATTTGATGTTTGTTTATTGATAGCGTTAATTGATGTTTATGAATATATTTATTGTTTATTATATGTTCGGGTGTTGTGAGACGCCCTGAGCTGCTCTGTGAGCAGGAGGGTGCGGGGTAGAATATTGAAAATAAATAAATATAAACATTGTTCACCGCCCCGAGCTGCCAGTAGGCAGGAGGGGGTGGGTTACACATTTTGATAAATAAATAAAATCTCTCCAAGAGCATTCTGGAACCTCTCTGGTTCCACAAGTCTCCGGGGGGGCGCGAAACAACCCAACTGGTCCTGCACCTCTTCTGGGGCAGACGTGCACCAGGAGACTGGCCTGAAGAAGGTAATAATCCGTTCATAACAAGGGCACAACGGACACCTCCCAACCAACGAACCTCCCGCTTCAAGGCTAGTGCAAAAGATCAGGTCTAGGGTATGCCCTCCATCTTGTCTCGAGCCAACAACCACCTGAGACAGTTCCATGGTTGTCATGGCAGCCATGAACTCATGCTCCGACCCCCAAGGCTGGTGTCGACGTGAATGCTGAAGTCCCCCAGAACCACCATACTTGGGGACTGCAAAACCACCTCTGACACCAGCTGCCGTATAGGTAGGTGCACGGAATACCAGCAACAGCCCCAATCTGTCTCCAGTCAAATCAATCACAAGATGGAGGCCATCAATGCCTGGAACAGTTTGCACCGGATACCTCCTGACAGACCATGTATCCTTAAAAATAGTATCTAGCTGCCCCCTTTCTTCCCTCCGGCCGTGGCTGATGCTATACGAAGTACCCAGCTGGAACAAGGTCAGCCTAAATAGGCCCTGGGGGTAAGACAAAGCTGAGCAGTTTACCCCTCTTGGCCACGTAGTGTGGAGACACACCCAGAAGCATGACTTTCAGAGGTGCTGAACATCTCAGCTGGAATTGGGGATGCTCTTTATCTCTCAAGTCAGGCCCTTAACCCCTCTGTATCTCAGATTCCCTGTCTGTAAAAACAAGGTTAATCCCACTTACCCGACTCACAAGGGGGCTTTAAGGACTCCTGTCTGTAAAGCCCCTTGAAGAGAAGTGCAGTTAAGCACTTTGAATTACCACCACAGCAAACTCTCAAGCTGATGACACCCAACTCTATCTTTCTACCCCCTCTCTCTCCTCTTCTGTCCACTCACGTCTCGTCAACTGCCTCTCCGATATCTCCGCCTGGATGTCCTGACGTAAACTCAAGCTCAACATGGCCAAGACCGAACTCCTCATTTTTCCTCCCTCCTCTTCCTCTCCCTCTAACCTGCCCATCTGCATCAATGGAGTCACCATCCATCCTGTTCTCCAAGCCCGCAGCTTGGGCTTCATCTTCGACACGCACCTCTCTTTTAAACCTTACATTGACTCTGTTGCCAAATCCTGCCGATTCGCCCTCCGTAACATTGCTTGGATCCGCCCCTTTCTCTCTACTTCCTTGGCCAAAATCCTTGTTCATGCCATGGTTATCTCTCGCCTTGATTACTGCAACCTCCTCCTTGCTGGCCTCCCTCACTCTCACCTGTCCCCTCTTATCGTAATCCAAAACTCCGCTGCCAAAGTAATTCACTCTGCCCGTCGCTTCAACCATGTGCAGCCTCTCCTCTTCTCCCTTCACTGGCTCCCCCTTCCTGAACGTATCCTGTTTAAACTCCTGGTATTCACGTTCAAAACACTCCACAACCAAGCTCCCCCTTACCTCTCGGACCTAATCTCCCTACACACTCCTGCACGCGCTCTCTGCTCTTCCTCTGTTCCCTCCCTCACTCTCCCTCGTTTCTCCTGCTCACCTAACCGCCTTCGACCCTTCTCCCTCGCTGCCCCACATGCCTGGAACTCCCTCCCTACCCACATCCGCCTTGCCCCCTCCCTCCGCTCCTTCAAATCCCTCCTCAAGACCCACCTCTTCCTCGCCGCCTTTCCCAATGCCGGCTAGTCGTTCCCCATATACTTACTGTCTGCCCTCTGCAGACTGCTGCAACCAACCTAATTGTAACCAAGCCAAGCACACGCACCTGAGACTTCGCATCCGCTTGAATGTTTGTCTTCTCCCCATCTCTCCCACTGTCCCCTCTCCCTGTCTCCCCATCCTCGTCTTTTAGATTGTAACCCACAGGCAGCGACCGCGTCTATTTCTATGTTCTCTGCAGCGCCGGGTGCATGGCTGGCGCTATATAAATGTTTATAATAATAATAAAGCAGTTCCATAATGCAGGCGAACAAAATGGATAGCAAAAAATTCTGTTCACTAGATTCTATAAGGAGGATTAAAAAAAGACGTTGGAAGTACAAAAACTATTTTAAAAAATCTCCCATCTGCCTCCTTTCCAAGGTCCAACAGAGGTCAATTTTTGGAATATGCAGCCACATAATATGCTGTGGACTTCACTGGTTTTAAATGGATGCCTATCGCTGCAATGCTGAACTAAAAGCTTAAAGTGATTTTTGACAATCAAAGTAGCGGGAGCCAAATGGAAAAAGATTTGACCCGGTGCTCTGCCAAAAATTGTGCTCTCGATAGTTCTGAGACGACTTTGGGAAATGAACATCAGCTTGGCTGGCACACCAAGGAGTGACTCTGCATTCATTATCTGCTTAGGTGAGCGAGAGAGGGGTTACAATTCCATCACGGCCGAGTGAGGTATACTGGGTCTCTGCAGCGAGGCACAATAAAGAAAACAGACAATCTGTCAAAGCAAAGAGGCCAATCCTGCAGGGTGCGGGACCACCTTCTATAGTATTTAAAGCGGATTTAAGTGCTGGTGAAAGGTGCTGGGCCGGCAGCTTTGGAGACTGAAGAGCCTTTGTGTCAGGCAAAGGACAGAGAGCAACTCATGCAAACTTTCCACACACAGCCCCCTGGAGAAAGCAAGCCAGGCAGTGGCTCATTCAGAGAGCTGCCAGCCCTAAACACTCAAAATATTAAGCCTTAAAATCACAGAATTGCCTTAAAGACATGAGATTTTTTTAAAAAAAATTAATACAACGTGGGTGCTTTGGTTTCTAAGCCACCATGCAACCGCAGTCGAACACGTGGCCAGCCTTTTCCCTACAACCATGATGAGGGCTAGAAACCTGTTTTCTATCCTCAATCAAAGCCAACATTCTTAGGGTTTCAGGAGGGGAGGCTAAAAGCAAGGACACCTAATCACATGGGGCTTGAGAAGATTCACAAGAGAAGGCAATAACAGAACTGGAGAGATGGGAGGGACAGGGACGTTTCCTTACCTGTGAATTTCCATTCTTCTCTTGAAAAATGAGAAGAAAGAGTCCCCAACTCCAAGGTCATAGACACCAGGAACACTGTTTTAACTGTTAACAGTGACATCTGCAGAAGCAACTCAAAAGGTGTGCATCAAAGCCTTGAGGACGACAGTCAACCTCCAAATGGAGAACCAGTGGCTAAACAGTGGACAGGTGAGCTGTGCTGCCTCAAGGAATCCCCTAACGTGACAAGGAAGGTTGGCCTCCACAACAGATTAATACTTTTATTATTAGCCTTGAGACCCCACTTCCTGGAGAAACCGCACTGGCCGTCCTGCATCCTGTTTTCTGCACCCGTATATGAACTTCACCCAAGTTGCACCATAGACCTTGTTGGTCAAAGATCTGCGAGATGATAATGGCTTGGGCCCCGCCTATCTGCGGGACCACCTCACCCTGTGGGTCCTGGAGCGGCCCCTGCAGTCGGCTGGGGGCACCCTCCTCATGGTTCCTCGGGTGTCTACTATGAGGAGGGCGTTCTCCATGGCTGCGCCGTGGCTGTGGAACTCCCTCCCGTTGGAGATCTGCTTGGCCGCCGACCTCCCCTCTTTCCACAGGCAGTGTAAGACCTGGCTGTTCCGCCGGGCCTTTCCCGAGGGAGATGGGGTTGGTGGGTTGGGGTTTTACATTGGTTTAATTAAAATTATTATGGTTTATTTTAACGTTTTGAAATGTTTTAATATACTGTGAGCCGCCCCGAGATGCCTGAGGCAGGAGGGGGCAGCATATAAATTGTATAAATAAATTAATCTTTTGGATATTTATTTAGAGTAACCAAAGGCGATCAAACAAACGCCTTTCAACAGCCAAGCGAACCCCTGCTCGAGCACTCCGCTCCTCCTCCATGCCCTCCCTCACCCTCCCACGCCTCCCTTGCTCCCCCAACCACCTTCGTCCCTTCTCCCTCACTGCCCCGCACGCCTGGAACTCCCTCCCTGCCCTCGTTCGCCTTGCCCCCACCTGCCACACCTTCAAGTCCCTCCTCAAAACCCACCTCTTCCGCTCCACCCTTCCGAACTCCTGCTAAGCACCTGTTATCTGCAAACTCCCAATTTATTGTAAGCAAGCCAAGAACGTGTACCTGAGCTCCCACATCCTTGTGAATGTCACACCCCTTGTCTCTCTCTCTGTTTTCCTCTTCTCTTTCTCCCCTCCCCCTGTCTTTAGATTATAAGCTCTAGAGCAGGGACCGTGTCTATCTTATTCTTTGTAAGCGCCAGGTACATCGCTGGCACTATATAAATGCTAATAATAATAATAAGCGGCAAGCTGAAACATCAATGGGTCCCTGGATGAAGAACCAATCCCTGGAGGAGGTTTGAACTTGCAAGTGAGACACCGCAGGCCTCTCGCCGCCATATTGATGACATCGGAGACCAGGGTTTCCTTGGCCACTGTGGTGCCATCAGGTTCACACAAGCACCTTTCTCTCTGGTCTTCCAAATTGCTCAAGGGATGAGGGGAAAGGGAGAGAATGCTTAAAGAAGCTACCTTGAGAAGAGAGAACTCAAAGTTCACCTGTCCAACCCCCTGCCCTGAGACAGGATACCCCAGACTAAAGCATCCCTGATAACTGTCAGGTCTCTTCCTGAAAATCTCCAGGGAACAAGATTTATTAAATAAATTAAATATAATTAAATAAATATCATTAAATAGATCCTAATATAATTCAATAGATCCTAATATTTAACCTAACCCTACCTTCCCATAATTTAAGCCCATTGCTTTTTGGCCTGTCTCCAGTGGCATTGGAGAACAAATGAAGTAAGGTCTGAGTCTTTAAGACACTCCAACTGCCACATTATGCCGGTGATACTCTGCTTCCTGTCGGGGTCTTCCATGGCCAAAGGCATCCTTGCACTATGTTCTCCATCTTTTTATGGCATCCCTTTACATATCTGAAAACCATCAACCTGTGCCCCATAATCTTCACTTCTCTAGAATAAAGTTGCCCAGTGCCGTCAGTCTTGCCTCATACGACTTGAATTCAAGAGCCTTGATCGATGGAACACAAAGAGCAGCAGGTCCCTAACTTTTCTAGGCTGTGACACAACACACTGGAAGTGTGCCCATTTAACACACTGGAAGTGTGAACTCAGATCCAGATTAACTTTGACACCGCATTGGAAGCAGTAAGTGAGGGGCACGAGGTTATGGAGGCACTGTCTTGTCGATCTTTCTGGAATGAGTTTCAGGAAGTGACGCCGGCTGATGCGGTGAATGTCCTGGGGTCTGTCAGAGCCACTAGTTGTGAACTAGATCCGTGCCCGTCCTGGTTGGTGAAAGTCTCCAGGGAGACCTTGGGGACAGTGCTGGCGAGGGTAGTGAACGCGTACCTTCGGCAGGGGAGATTGTCACCCAGTCTCAAGGAGGCTGTGCTGCGCCCCCTGCTGAAGAAGCCATCTTTGGATGTGGACGCACTCGCCAGCTACTGACCCATCTCTAATCTTCCCTTTTTAGGGAAGGTTATTGAACGGGCAGTGGCACTGCAGCTCCAGGCGCATTTGGACAGCATC
>QEPC01012035.1:3712540-3740131 GCA_003113815.1 Sphenodon punctatus | reverse complement strand
CCTGAGACTTCGCATCCGCCTGAATGTTTGTTTGTCTTCTCCCATGTCTCTCCCGCTGTCCCCTCTCCTTGTCTCCCCCTCCTTGTCTTTTAGATTGTAAGCCACAGGTAGGGACCGCAGCTGATTATATGTTCTGTACAGCGCCAGGTTGTTACTGGCGCTTTATAAATGTTTAATAATAATAATAATAATAATAATAATCCAACTTATTGATGAAAACCGTGAACAGCACCGGTTCCAGGACAGAGTTCCCTCTCCCCAAGGGACTCCACACGTTACCCTCCCTGCAGTTTGGCAGCAAAACGTTGACTACTTCCTGGGTATTATTTTTCCACGAACTGTGCCCACGGTTCCATTTTGCCTTCATTCCCTTAGTTTATAATGTAATGATAGTAGATTTCAAAGAGGGGCTGGCAGGGAGAACTTGTTCGCTGCTTGATTTTACACTGCAAGAACTGGGCTTGCAGGAGCAACTGACCAGCTGTAGAAGGCTAGACATAGGATGCCACAGGCTACAGAAAGTGGAACTAGCCTTCCCAAGTCCGCGCTGAAGGGACACTGTCAACATAAGACCTGGTCACACAAGCATTTACTACGAAGAGGAGTCTGGGTCCAGTAACCAGGGTTGTTAGCACTGCTGCTATTTGCTTGAATCAGGATGATATTCTGAAGACTGGTATAGCGGGTTTCCATCTGGAGTTGGATTTGGCCGAAGACAGAGCGGGGATACTGCTGATATACCGGGCACCCACCTGTACAGCCGCCTCCCTGCACGCACTGACTGAGCTGGTGTCGGAGGTGGTCTTGCGGTCCCCCATGACGATAGTTCTGGGGGACTTCAATATCCACGCCGACGCCAGTCATGGAGGAGCAGAGCCTGAGTTCATGGCCGCCATGGCAACCATGGGCCTGTCTCAGAGAGTAGTGGGCCCCACACATACCCTGGACATGGTATTTTGTGCAGGCCTTGAGGCGGGGGATCCATTGGTGCGGGAGGTGTCACGAGTGCCCTTGTCGTGGACAGATCATTATCTCCTCCAGGCGGATATCCTGGCACATGTTGGCCCCCGGGAGGGTGTGGAACCAGTTGGATTGATTCTCCCCCAAAGGCTTATGGAACCTAGAAGGTTCCAGATAGCTCATGGGGATGTTTCCTCTGATCTTGATGACCACTCACTCGATGACCTTGTTTCTAGGTAGAATATCAGGCTGACGGAGGCCATCGACTGTGTGGCTCCCAGGCGTCCACTCCTGAATTGCCGTCAACGCAGCTCCCTGTGGCATACCGGGGACCTGTGGTGGATGAAACAGGAAGGGCAGCAGTTAGAGCGATGGTGGCATCATTGCCCCAATCCTGCAATGGTTGCTGCAGCCCCTGTGTGCTTCTCAACAGCAGGGTTGTCCATTAAAGTGTAACTGACCTGTGTACAAATAATGGCCATAACTCTGATCACACTTGATTAGATTAGCAGAACTTTGTTTCCAGCTGGACTAAGGCAGGATGCCATATGTCGAAACACCTAATTAACCTGATTTTTTTTTTTTTAATCTATCGAGGAAGACTTGGTAGGGAACAAAGAATCCAAGCCTCTTGTTTCAATCCATGAATAGTGCAGTATTTCCTAGACTTTCCCTTCTTGTTCGGACCCACTTTTTAAAATGGAAGGTTAAAGACGAATAAATCTAAGGTTGCCCTTGTGGTGTTTTGTTGAAGAATACAAGCTAGATGCTGTTCCTAGGGCTTTCTTGCTTGCATCGCTCTGTGGCTAGAAAGTAATGCTAATCGCGAACGTGGAATCTGTGACTTCACCGTCCAGACATTTTAATGCTCTCTCCATAATGGATCCTTAGGCTACACAACACTGCCTTGGAGGCAACGTCTCGCTGACCTCAGCTGTGTCTCTCCACCAGCTCTTTCACATTCAGGCATACTTGGAACGTTTCTTCCTCCTGGCGTGGGTATTTTGGATAATCTGAGCCTTCCTCTCAGCAGAAGCAGAATGGAGCTTTCTATAGACCCTTTGGTAGCTGAAAATGGATCTTCTGTCTTGGTTCCACAGTACTGAACAGTGAGTCAGTCAGGCTGTGCAGACCTCTCTCCTAAATCCTTGCTGAGAGAACAAAAAAGCCCTTGCATCAGAACTTGCTATTTATACTTCTAGCTTGAGACTCCTTAGCTGCATTATTAATGAAGCGTTTACCAATTAAGATAGAAGAGTCTGCTCTTGAGGATGTTTGTTAAGGTAAGATACCTTATTAGCATATCTGATGGATCGAGTGCCAGATGCTGATTTACAACCTCCTGAATCAGAGGAAGTCAATGTGAGAAAGTTATATTATTTTCCAGTTCGGACCAGAAGGGAGTCAGAAAAAGGCATCTGGTATATGCGTTTCAGCACTGTTTCAGCACCTGCCTTCGTACATACCTGAGAGGGGCAGAGACATAGAAAATTCATTAGCTGCGATCAAAACTTCCAATAAGCTGAGTGATGCAGGTGTGATTAATGCCACGAATACAAAAGGTGGAAAGGTGCTGGCTTCTGCCTTCTTGCAAGCCTAGCACTTTTATAAGAGAGGAATTAGTTTGAGACATTGATCCAGGAGATTATGTAGCCCCCCCCACAAAAAAGGATGCTTACTTACATTATAGAGCTTCACCACTGCACTAAATTAGGTCTACAGGCACAATGAGGTTGAGGGGTAGTAGATCACACAGGAGAGCCGTTTCCTAGTGAAACTGCAGCACAGAGGAAGCCAAAGGAGAACAAGATTTTCTGCAGGCTTGCTCTAGTTTAGGAGTTCCATTGCATTCGCTTTCCTTATTTAGGGTGTCAATTTTAGAAAATGTACCAGCTGGATAATGTAGATTTTTTAACAGTCCATATGTGGAGACCATCTTAAAAATGCCTTAATTGGGATTCTGTAGGTATAAATATATTTTCAGAATAATTGTTGATATCTGTTGGTTTCTCTATATAATTGCACAGAGAAGTTGGTGGGGTGTGTGTTAAATGAACATAAGAAGTGCCATACTGGGTCCGACAGTGGCCAATCACGGTGCCTTGGGAGAAGCACCAAACAGGTCACAATGGGGGGTCCATTCCCTGTTGTTTCCCCCCAGCTCCCGTCATGTTCCCTGATCCTGTCTGGCTAATAGCTGCTAATGAACCTATCTTCCAGAAACTTGTCCAGACCTCTTATAAACTCAGCTCTAGTACTGGCCCTTACCACAGCCTCTGGCAGTAGATTCCACAACCCAATTATACGCTGAGTGAAAAAATGTTTTCTTTGTATTTGTTTTAAACTTGCCACTCATGAGTTTCATGGCGTGTCCCCTAGTTCTAGTACTAGCTGAGAGAGTAAATAACTTCTCCTTGTTTATTAGTTCCACCCCACTCATGATTTTATAGATGGAAAGTGCAATGTTCCCCTAAATTACTGTCTCTTCCTTTTCTAGTTTTGATGGAGGGGAGAGCTGAGGGGAATGGCCTAGTGGTCACTGCTGGCACTTGGAAGCAGTTTGCAATGGTGTTGGAGATGTTTATATAGCATCAGAGGATGCACCCAGGGATGCAACAACTTTCCTCTAGAAATAACTCTGTATTACCGTGTGGCAACTGCTACTCTTTTGTTTTAAAATGTTGAGCAATTCAACCATCACCAGTGAAAAGCCCCACACTTCACTTCTGCCGTGTAGGATCAAGCCCGGGGTGCATGGGTCCAATCTTGTCAAGTAGAAATGGCTTCTCCAAAAGTGTACAGGGTTGGGGGCGGGGGGGGGACACGGACGACACCTAAGAGAAACTGAGTTTCTTCTGGACCCAGCCTACAAATCCCACTGGATGTTTCACCTCACACGCTAGCATATGCAATTCTACGCCATAGCAGTGACAGGCTCCTATCCATTGAAAAAGGAAGCAGCATTCAGGATCCAAAGAGAATTTGTGGGGTTTTTTTTTGTGGGGGGGGGGGAGAAGAATGCCGTACAGTGGGAAGTGATGCCCATCACTGATGGGGTGCAGCCTCCCCTGGCTACTCAGGTTTGCAGCCTTGGGGTGCTCCTGGATGGAGGATGCAGCCATGGCCATCTGCTGAGAAGGCTGTCCCCCTTTCTCTCAGATAGGGATCTGGCCACCGTCATCCATGATACCTTGGGGCTGGACTACTGCCATGCGCTCTACGTGGGGCTGCCCTTGAAGACTGGGGGGGCTGCAGCTTGTGCAGAACAGAGCAGCCTGCCTCTGGACGGGGCTGGGTCGCCAGGAGCGCAGAACACCTGTGCTTCAGCATTTGCACCGGCTGCCAATATTCATTCCAAGCACAATTCGAGGTGCTGCTTTTTACCTATAAAGCCCTAAACGCCCTGGGCCCCACCTATCTCAAGGACCCCGCCTTCCTCCTCGTGTCCCTCCATGGCTTCTAGGATCTGCCGAGAACGCTCTCTTGCAAGTTCCGTCATTGGCCCAGGTCCGTACAACCTAGGCAGGCAGAGAGGCATTCTCGGTGGCCGCTCCACCGCTCTGGAATTCCCTTCCCCTGGAGAGTCACCTAAGCCCTAGTACGAGCATCTTCGGAGGCAGTACAAGAGCTATTTATTTGGTCAGGCATTTAACAGGCAGAGGTAGATCCTGGTGTGCGTGGGGTGTGTGTGTGTGTGTTGTTTTAAGTATTTTATCAATTTTACTTTGAGTTTTATCTTTTTTATGACGTTAGCTGCCCTGAGACTTAGGGGTTAGGGCAGGCTAAAGATCAACATAAATAAAAGCTTGCTGAGTGCCTGGGTCACCTAAGCAATTCATATGCAGAGAACACGCACCAGTTTGCTATTGGTCATGGAAGCAGGGCGCCAAAGGACACCACCATATGCAGGAAAGCATCCCCCAACAGCCCCCTCTTGAGGATTAGTTTAAGACATCACAAGCGGTGGCGGGCTCAACTGCCTAACTCGCCTTGCTTTCAGAAAACTTCCCCCGAGAAGCAACCCTCAGGTTTTTCTTACTTGTATCCAAATACTCCTACTAAATTAATTGCCTGCTACTAAGTGGTTCTTATACTTTCGTTTCTCCATTTTAACCTAGCTACTAAACTTGCCAGCTTTCTTTCTCCAACAGATGGTGTCGAAATAGACCGAAAACCCTGTCACACAAACACTGTCAGGCGAGGGATTCTTTTACCAATTAATCCCAGTAACTCAGCATTTTCCAAACTCTTTCCCAACACGGACATAGCACTTCTCGGATAATGAGAACGATAAACATTTGACAGGACGATCACAAGTTTTAAATAGCGTGGACCGTGTTCATGCGCCATTAACTGTTTGCAGGACACAGTAGTCGTTTAAGAATTTTTGCAACACACTTGGATTACCTCAGGTATTTCCAAAACACCAATTCCAGGAGGAGGACAGAGCAGTTGTAAATATTCACACTGTGCTACAGAATGAAATCAATCAGTAATACATTTCTGCATGGGAGATGCATCCCGTACAGAAAGCTGCAGAGGCAGCCAGCTCTGCAGAATGTCAAAGCAATTAGAAACTAGCTTCTCTAACTGTCCTGTGTTCTCAAGACTCTGTCTCTTCATGCCTTCCCTACCCACTGATTAAAGTTTTACCAAAACAGGTGGTTAATAGGATAACCTCTAAAATCCAAAGAGTTGAGGTCAGACACCCCTTCCCCCCTCCCCGACCCAGAGACTGCCTGGACAAATTCCCCAGTTACAGGAACTTCATATCGTGAGTAGCATCAACTTGATCAAGCCACCCAGGCTCTCGCTCCCTCTGGACCCCAATTCTGCCAGTGGCTCTAAACCCTGCTGCTCTAATGCCATTCGTGCTAACGCCTCCTGCAGGGCACAAAGGTGCAGCTAGCAGGACAGAACAACAGAAAGCCAATCTCCCCCGCCCCGCTCTCCCTACAGACACACTGGATTAAGATAAACAGGAAGAGTTCAGGCTCCAGGCGCAGGCTGAGCTGCTCTGACTCTAGTCTCGCTGCAGGAAACCAAAGTAATGCACTTAACTTCACTTACACGGGGCCTGGGAGTTCACTGCAAACATTTGTACGTGAATAGGGGAAACAGCCGTGTGCAGCGCCCCACAGCTGGCGCCCGGCCGCCACCCAATCAGAGCACAAACTCAATTGTGTTCTTGACCCCTTTGCTCATTG
Source organism: Sphenodon punctatus (assembly GCA_003113815.1). Taxonomy (NCBI): domain Eukaryota; kingdom Metazoa; phylum Chordata; class Lepidosauria; order Sphenodontia; family Sphenodontidae; genus Sphenodon; species Sphenodon punctatus. The sequence continues at coordinate 3,733,964 of QEPC01012035.1, read as the reverse complement.
CTCAGCAAACGCCCCCTCAGAAGAGACGAGCGCTCAGGAGGCCGGTTTTTCCTACACGAAATCTCCTGCCGTTTTTAAAAAATCCATAACCACCTGCTTTAAAGCTTTAAATCAATATCCTCTCTTGCTCTCTGCATTCAAAGGAGGAATTATTCACATCAGGTGCTTTAAAAATTAAGCTAAACCTGCAGTTCCACGGCAAGCTTCAATCACAGCAACCTTTAAAACTGGATTACGGACATGGCCCAACGCACACCTTCTCCTTGAGCGCAGGCTGGGGGACAAGGAACTCGGAGTGAGGCTGCTCTGCAGAGAATCAGGAGCACTAGGCCCTGTTGCTCTTCCCAGAGTCACACACTAATGAGAGGCTTTAGGTAGATTACCGTAGGTAGAGGGTCCGTCTGGTCCATCTTTATGGGGAGAGTTTCGGGAAGTGACGCCGGCCGATGCGGTGGATGTCCTGGGGTCTGTGAGGGCCACGTGTTGTCAACTGGATCCGTGCCCGTCCTGGTTAATAAAAGCTTCCGGGGAGACGTTGGGGACGGTGCTGGCGAGGGTAGTGAATGCGTCCTTTCGGCAGGGGAGGTTGCCGCCTTGCCTTAAAGAGGCTGTGGTGCGCCCCCTGCTGAAGAAACCATCGTTGGACGTAGACGCGCTCGCCAGCTACCGACCTGTCTCTAACCTTCCCTTTTTAGGGAAGGTTATTGAGCGGGCAGTGGCGCTCCAGCTCCAGGTTCATCTGGATAACATCGGGCTCCTTGACCCTTTTCAATCTGGGTTCCGCCCCGGCTATGGCACCGAGACGGCGTTGGTGGCCTTGGTAGACGACCTCCGCCGGGAGATGGATGCAGGATGTTCGACATTTCTCATCCTGCTAGATCTCTCGGCCGCTTTTGACACCGTGGACCATGGGCTGCTGCTGAGACGGCTGCGTGACCTGGGGGGTCTGGGCGGGACCGTTCTTGAATGGTTCCGCTCATTCCTCTCGGGGAGGAGCCAACGGGTGGTGCTGGGGGAGGAAACATCGTGCCCCCGCGCTTTACCGTGTGGCGTTCCGCAGGGATCGATCTTGTCTCCGCTGTTGTTTAATATCTATATGCAGCCCTTGGGGGAGGTCGTGAGAGGGTTCGGGGTGCGTTGTCACCAGTATGCTGATGATACTCAGCTGTACCTCTCCTTTTCTACTGACCCAGACCCTGCTATCTCGTTGCTATCCCAATGTTTGGAGGCCGTGGCGGATTGGATGCGGCTGAGCAGACTGAAGCTCAACCCAGATAAGACGGAGGTGATGGTGGTGGGGAGGGCGAAGGGGGTGGTGGCCCCCCTGGTTGGGGGGGTTCGCCCTCCTGTAGCTCAGCAGGTCCGGAGTCTGGGGGTAGTATTGGACGCAGACCTGCGTCTGGAGCGGCAGGTGGAGGCAGTCGCTAAGGCTGCCTTCCGCCAGCTTTATCTGGTGCGTAGGCTGCGTCCGTACGTCTCTGGCCCGGACCTGGCCTCCCTCATCCATGCCTTTGTCACCTCGAGGCTCGACTACTGCAACGCGCTCTACGTGGGGCTTCCCTTGTTCTTGGCCCGGAGGCTGCAGCTGGTGCAGAATGCGGCGGCTCGTCTTCTTACGGGGACGGGTCGCCGGGAGCACATTACACCGGTGCTCCGAACTCTGCACTGGCTGCCGATAGTGTGCCGGGCCAAGTTCAAGGTCCTAGTGATGATCTATAAAGCCCTATACGGTCTTGGCCCCTCATACCTTAGGGACCGCCTCGCCTTTCGCGCTCCAGGGCGGCTCCTGCGGTCTGCCGGGGGTGCCCTCTTGGAGGTCCCCCGTGTTAAACGGGGGGCCACGATGGAGAGGGCATTCTCGGTAGTGGGGCCGCGGCTGTGGAACTCCCTTCCGGAGGAAGCTCGCCTGGCCCCAAGCCTTTTAACATTTCGGCGGAACTGTAAGACCTGGCTGTTTGCCCAGGCCTTTGGGGGAGGGTAGGGGGGGTTTTTTTTAATCCCCTACCCATTTGTTTTGTCTAGCCCTGTTAATATTTATATTGAATATTTGATTGTTTTTATCTGAATTTTAATGTATTTTATTGTTTTAATTGTTTTATGTTGTGAGCCGCCCCGGGCTGCGTTGCAGGAGGGGCGGGATATAAGTTTGTTTAAATAAAAATAAAATAAAATAAATTACCTGGACATATTCATTTTTTTAAAATTACAACTTAACAGAAATCGAGCTGCATACATGTGATATGATGAATGAACAAATACTTCTACATGAGGAGGAATGGATGCAGTTTAATTTCTGTTAAGCCGTAAAAAATTTGTATTAATGAATGAGAAAAGAAAAATGTATAGATTGATCTGATATTTAATAAACTTTCCTAGCATATAATTTACTGTCATGTTAACATGCGAGTATAATTTGGAATCCCGCCTTAACTACCTTCTTAAACCAAAGGTTTTTTGTCTAGGTAATTTGCTCTTTTGTTGAAATTTAATAGTTTTGTTACCGCATAAGCTAGCCCCAGACATAACATGGCAAGTGCACACAGGCGCTCCCCCATCCCCCCCATCCCCCAACCTGCTTTTTCATAGGTTGCTCTGTGCAGGGGTGATGGTTGGTGGTGCGTGTTATACAGGAACGCACAATCGACTGCTTTCATATCACACACACCCACCCATGCCACTGTATGGGTGCATCTCATGTACAAATATATTATACACGAATATAGTATCACCTTGGCCTCCCAGTCACCATGCCTAGCTGGTTGGGGAGACCTAGCTGCTGTGCTAGGCACCCCTCCCCTGCCCACCCCCAAAGCTCTGCCCCAGCACCCCTCTCCCCCACCTCAAAGCTCTACCTACCCCAAATCCCTACCCAGACTGCACCCCCACCCCGGAGCCCTGCCTGAGCACCCCTCCCCAAAGCCATGCCCAGACAACTTGCTGCTCCTGCTGCCTCCAGTCCTTCGCCGAGCCGGCTGCTGCTCTACCGCCACCGCTGCTCTGCTGAGAGGCCAGTGATTTCCTCCGCTCCGTTCAGGTCCACTGTCCACCACCGGATCCCCCGCCACAGCTGCTCCTCTCCACCCGCAGGTAACTGAATTTTCCCACCGCAGGAAGGTGAGGTGAGGGGTCAGGGAGGCAAAGGAGGGTCACGGGCGGGGGAGGGAGGCCTCCTCCTCCCCCTGGTAGACGGCACAGGGGACCTGGTGCGGCGTGGTGGGACCCACCCACCCAGGAAGTAAAACCAACAACAACAACAACAACAACAACTGGTGGCTGGTGCGGCATGCAGGGTCCTGAGGCTGGTGGCATTTAAAAAAAATAAAAGCAGCAAGGGGGGTGGGGGAAGGCAGATGACTGGAGGCTCAACTGTGGGGCCGCCCAAAGGGTGGGGCAACTAGCCAATCATCAATCACACAACACATGGAGTTAAAGGCAGCTAGAAAGTTTTGGTCGCCAACTGGAAGTTTTTGCTCTACTGACTCCCACTGAACAGCACAGGCGCTGTTCAACTAAAGTTTGCAACCGCCTTAACTATAGAGCCATGACCGCGGCTCTATAATACAATCCAGCTAAACTTACTCCCCTCAAAGGAAACATTCCTGTCTTAAGTCATTACAGCAGGGCTTAGGAACAGAGGTGGAGAACCCTTTCCCTCCCAGTGGCCTCTTCTGAAAATCAGCACCAGCTCCGAGGGCCACTATGAATTTGGGGGTGAGAATGCTTAAGGGGTGAACTCTGGAAGTGGAAAGTCCAGATCAGAGATCTGTCCCCTACTCTTACGTGCATGACTTCATCTCTGCTCCCTTCCCCTGAGCTCCGTTTTTCAGCGTTTGGGGTTAAGAAGCTGAATTCAGGGGCCAGATCCCAGAAATGGAAAGGGGCCACATAAAGACTAGCCACAGGCCACATACAGCACCCAGGACCGAGGTTCCCTGGCCTAGAAGTTACAGTCATGCATCAGGGCCCCATTGTGTGAGGAGCAGGACAAAGAGAGAGTTCATGTCTCCTCTACGGATCAATGGGACTGCTCCGAAGTAAGGGGTTTGTGGATTGCGGCCAGCAAGCTTACCGTTTAAAGTGTTAGACAAGAGACAGCAGGCGGATTAGATGGACAGATGGGGAGGCCAAGGAAGCATCCTCCAGACACTGAGTATAAGGAAATACGCAGTAGGGGAGAAATATCTAACTGGCCCTGTCCATCCCGGGGGACGTGCAGGAGAAGCAAATCTGCTGGGCGGCGTGGAGGCACTGAAACAAGGCCTGATTTATGAATGGGTTCAGCACTCGCTGCTTCAGCTGCCTTCAGTTGGGATTGTAGATTATTCACTTTGAAGGCAGGGCCCAGTACTACCCTTAAGGCAAGGTAGGAGGCCTTAATGGCAAAAGGGGTAACAAAATGCCAGTCTCCTGACATTTGCCAATCTAGGGCAAGGAAGCCAGGTTCAGAGCAAGGCAGGCAGAGTCTACCGGAGAGGGCAGTGGGCCACTTGAGCACTCTCAGTAGGTCCCAGCCATCTTCAGAGCATTCCAGCGGGCTTGACAGGCCCCACCTCCCACCCAAGGATGCCCAGCCATCATCTCCATTAGGCCCCACCTCCCCATCCCAATGCGCCCCTTTCCTCACCTGGGCAAATGCCTACAGTTGGCCCCCCATGTCCAAAAGGAAGCGCAGCAGAAAGGTGGCGACCACTGTTGGAGTTACCAAGCTCTCCAATACAGAGCGAATGAAAAACCCAAGCCACGCTCCCGTAAAGCAGCACCTGTTTGTACCATGGGGTGGAGGAACAAGCTTGGAAGGATGAGACTTTAAACCTTCCCTAGAGAACCAGAAGTGCAGATTGCGGGACTATTTTCCAGCCATACGGCCACCGTGTCATCTTGGAGAAGGCGTTTCACCTTCATTTACCTCTGCTTAAACATGTTCTCTCTCCTTATCTGGGGCCACGTTCAGCTGAATCCACCAGGACTGTGTCTGCACAGTGCAGTGGAGAACAGTTATTGCTACACAAGTAAGGTAGAAAGCTGGGCACCAGGCAAGAACCTCTGGAGAGCAGAATCCAGCATTAAGGAGGAAGCTGCAGCGCTCAGAACAGGAGGATTGCACTTAAACTGACCCCCGACACACACATCTTGCCCTCCTCCCGACAAGCAAGGAGGTAGGTGCACGGAGAGCTTGAGACTCCTATGGAGGATAAACCCAACACCCTCTTCCAGCCACACAGAACCAATTTCTGCCCTTTTGCTGGAGCACAACCAGCTTGGTCAGCTTGCAGTGCTCCATGCCAGGATGTGGAAAGTCAAAGCATTAGCGATTGTGACGTCCGCAAGAGACCGTTCTGGGAAAGCAGCAGAGAGGCTCCAAGGGCCTGTCGCTGAACAGTAGCTTTTATTGCATTCCATGCACAAGCCAAGGGAACAGTGCCGGCTCCTTTTGGGATCTCAGGTGAAGGGCAAGCTCACGTATGAAGATCTTAAAAAGACAAGCTGAATTTCAAATGTGTCTGGGCTCCAAATAAGCCGCTTTAGACATAACAATAGGGTGCTAGAAACAAAAATACCCCAAATGCTAGAGGAAAGCCAGACTGTTTAAGCAGCCAAGACTGACATTTCTAACACCACCTGAAATGTGTATTTTTCTTTCCATTTCAAAGCCTTATTTTCCAATCAGATTATGTGCAGGATAAATACCATTATATGGTGACAGCAGGCATTGCACAAGAAAATTGGGGATAATGGTAAATGCAAAGATTTACAGATACTTATCTCAGCATCTGCAAAAAGTATTAGCTTTGGGTTTGGTGTTCAAACACAACGTCAATCACTCTAACCCAGAGAAACTGCAAATTTGCTTAGTCGAGCTGATCCCTACAGGGGCAGAAGCAGCCAAACTTTTAAAGACAACATCATCTCAAAGGGAAAATAGCAACTGGTTACAAAGTCGATGCAAGGGCTTCCTGTGAAATGCTGGGCTGATCCAAGCGACGTTGACAAAAATTAAATCCTCACAGTCGTTCTGGCTTGCACAGCCCACAACAGGCTGTTCTGTGTCGCAGGTGTTCTATGCCCGTCAGAACTATAAGCTGCAGGTGGGTTCTGCCAGAGACCTTGCGCAAAACACCCACTGTAACCCCTTGTGGGTGTTCTAGTATTGGCCATAGGAGCACTGGCTGCAGGATTAGGACTGCAGAACTCAAAATTCTTCCAAGAGCTGCTCCACTGTGAAAATCTTATTTCCCAGTCATAAAAAGGAAACAGCATGTGTACACAAAACATTGGTCAAGTAGCAACTGGCCCTTGCTCCATGCAAACCCTCTCTAGTGGGCACGTGTTCCATTGGTTAAGTAGAAAGCAGCTACTCTGGAAACTGCAAGCAGCAAACAGGAAGTGGACCAAACAACTATTTGACCAGCTGTCCAGGAACAACCGTCTCATGCAGAACTGCGGGGCCAGGGACAACGTGCAGGCAGAAGCGGAGTGAAGCTTGAATGGGTTTCTGCTGCAGAAGATGGATGGGGGCCTCCCCATACTTCTGACCCCAATGGCCGGGGGGGGGGGCAGCACAGCTGCATCAGGAAACCTGGAACCCGGCACATCTGCACTGCCATCCCTATCATAGCCACATTCGTGCTTGCAAACCGTTGGCAACCAGCATGCCCATAAGGACTCCCGCCTCTATACGTCTGTCCGGTTGTCCCAAGTCTGCAAAGGGGACAGGGCTGCTGGGCAGGGCTGAGAGGATGCCCATTTGCTATGAAGACGAACGTGTGGCAACAGGCTACCACTTGAGCAAGTTTTACATTATTCCTTTGATTCCTCGCCGTCCTGTCTGCAGAGCAAAGCTTGACCATGTGACTGAAGCACGGCATCGTGGCTCAGGAAGCGGAGGACGAAGAGAACCCTACACTTCTTCCTAAACAGCCTTGTGATTTTTAAGTGAATCTCATGAGTCTGAGGGTCAGGCGGCTCTCACTTCTTAAGCATTTGAGGTTAAGCAAGCAGGAATCCAGCTCTTGGTGAAATCAGCAGAAGGGGCTCATTACAAGCAGAGCAGGTCAACCTCTGGGGAATAAATATTCTGTAGCCCTTAAAATACATCATGACCTGTGCTTGTTCTTGGATTGTGAGCTGCAGATGTGCACGTCCTCCCATCTCTTAGCAACAACAGCTGGAGATGGAGGGTTCTGGTGCCTGGCTGCTAGAACTGCTGTTGCTCCGAGTCTAACTGCTCACAATATTTGGGGTCAGGAAAGAATTTTCCCTCAGGTCAGACTTGAAAGTTTTTTTGCCTTCCCTGCAGCGTGGATGTTGCTCATTTGTCTAAGACACCTGGATTATTTTTCTTATAATGCTGCATGGCTTGGGTCTTGTGAACCCTGTATTGGTGAGAGTGAAGTAAAGGAGCTGGACTTGGGGACTCGAGGTCCCTTGAAGCTCTTGGACTCTGTAAGCAGATCGATAACTGCTGCCGCCGGGTCAAAACGCAGACTCCCACCTCCTAATCAAGAATTCATCTGTCTGCTGCAGCTCAATGAACACTTTGGGAAGGGCTGCAGAGATTCCCTTGGTAAGAAGGATATTTTTGTGCCATGCAAACAGGGGACTAAGATTCTCCCCCTGCATTGTCATCCTTTGTCAATTCTTTCTGCTAGGTTTAGAGCCAAAGGCAGATGCAAATGCAAACTCTGCCCTAGGATATTAAACTGAAAGAGCAGGACTGTAACTATAGACCGCTAAAGGAAGCAGAGCAAAACCACCACCTGAAATCTTATCCATCTACTGTAGAAAGAGCGTGGAGAAGGTCAGATTCCCATCCTTCAGCACCAGGGACGCTGCGCTAGTGAATAGGGAAACGCTCAGAAATATCACCGGTAAGAAAACTTTAGGTTTCTACTTTCCAGCCAAGTATCACTCAGTGGCCATTAAACAGATCTTTTAGCCATTAGTGGCACATTAGAAATTCCATGAATTTGAAGTTTATTATTTCCACGATTCAGTTTATATTCTCTCTCTAGATTTATACTTTTTGGCTGAGCTGCTGCAGCCATAAATAAAACCATTTGCTAAGCTGGCTAATGTACTGCAACACATGACTGGCACTTTTATGCAAGTTGGCTAAGGAACGGGAAGGACCAGAAACACCAAATCCAGTTATTTCAAATCCATTTCAAATAAAAAATAAACTTGGGGGAAGCGCCCGAGGCCCAGAGCTAGCTGCACACAGGGAGTTGCAATCCTGGCTCAGCGTCCTAACACTTGGGAGGTGGGGGGGATGTCTTTACTGCTGTCGGTCTCAAACCCTTCACAGTAATTAACACACACTCATCACAAAATCACTGCGGGGGGGTGGGGGAAAGAGGTCAAACATGGTAAGAGACTGGACACCACCACCATAGACCCACAGCTCCCAAGGAAATACAGAGTGCAAAATCGGAGAAGACCGCCAGTGGTTCCCAACAAGGCCATGGTGAATAGCCCTCAGCTGCCCTGCAAAACATGACCCCGCTGCAGTAAAGCTACTATTACTACTACTGAGCATTTCTAGAGCACTACTAGGCACGCACAGCGCTTTACTGTCACCGATTTTTGGAGACGGGTCTCTGCCCAGTGGACTTACAGTCAAAGATAGACAAGGGTGAGGAGAACACTGGTACAGAGAGACACATTCCCATTTTTACAGATAGGGAACTGAGGTGGAGAGGTTGTGACTTGCCCAAGGCGACTCAGTGAGTTCATGGCTAGATCAAGATTTGAATCCTGGCTTCCTAGGGCCAAGTCAACACTTTATCCACTACACCACACCAGCTCTCTAGACTGAGAGGTTGTAACTTGCCCAAGGCTACCCGGTGAGTTCATGGCTAGGGCAGGATTTGAACCCTGGCTTCCCGGGACCAAGTCCAACACCTTATCTACACTGGCTTTGAAACATCGGGCTTCAGTCTCTGAGAATGAGACTCTGCTGGCCACCACAGCAGAGACAACCTTGGTGCAAGCACGAACCAAAGCCACCCACATGGTACAACATAAGAAAAGACCTCCTCCTCGTAACAGCAGCAGCAGCGGTGCTATGAAGGCCAACCCTGATTCAAGGCCCACACTAGTTAAGGGTGGGCAAACAGGGAGAATTGGTCGTTCCACCCCCACACCAATCTGACTGGCCGGAGGAATAGGACAAAGACTGACTCTACTTCCATCACACTTCCCATGGGACGAGGCTACAGGAGAGAACACGCATAGGTGGGGTCCTGGCTGGAGGATCCCCAGTCTAGACAGCAACAAAAAACTGGCCATGGACCTTGGGAACCACTTCCAACAGAATCAGATCAACCCAGGGAAGTTGCTCTAGGATAATCAGCGCCTAAGCTAAAGCTTGTTTTTCTTAGCTCTCCATGATTCCTTTTGTTGGGGCCACCGGCCAATCAAGAGCAAAGGGAATGTATTTCTAGGAGCTGTAACACCTTCTGGTATATTTGTGGGGCACGCATGTTCTTGGCATTGGTTTGGTGTTTTTAAAACTACCTAAGGAGTCAAGCCAACATTCCTTTCTACCCAGAGAGTGTGACAGGGCTAAGAGCAACACCTCTTCCTCCATCACTAGTCCAAAGTGCATCTGAAAAGCTCACGCAGTGATCTCTCAGAGGTGCTGAGCACCAACATCCCCAGGATTGGAGGGTGCTCAGTTAATGTCAAGCATGCTGTGCCAGACCAAAGGGACACATCCTCCTTAGCTTACGTGAAGATGCAGGATGCTGACTTCTTAAAGGTTCATTGGATCACTTGGGGGAGTGGTGAAATGGCATGTTGCATGACGGAAAACAAAACTGACATTTTCATGTTAGTGTCAGTATTAGGGCTGAAACCTGAGCTTGAGTTTTTCTCAGTTATTGTCAAGAATCACTGTTCTCGCCTCATTTTAAGCAAGAAACGATAATTGAGAAAAATACCAATTCTCAAGATTTCCTGATCAAGATTTTTTTCTCGAAATACCATTTACTGCAATTTACCATTTACCGGAAACCAATTTACCGTGTTCTGCATTAATCCTGGTAACGCGCATGAAGTGGCATTTGCCATTTTACACATGCACATTACCAGGATGAAGGCGGCATGCAGTACATCGGTATACAGGAAACAGTAGCGGTAAACAGTATTTTGAGAAAAATGTCTTGACCCAAGCCTCGATCTGTTATTGAGATTGTGCCGAGATCTCAGTGACAATTCTCACAATATTTTCATGAGAAAATGGCTTCTTGTTTTAGTCCTAGTCAATATACACATACTAGGGAAAGCATACATATTGGGAGGAAGGGATGGTCTTGTGGATAAGGCACTGGACCTGGGCTCAGGAGGCCTGGTTTAGCCAGAAGGACTCGCCCGCTTTGACTTTGTGGAAGTCACTTAACCACCCTGCATTTCAGCTTCCTTGTATGTAGAACAGAAATAACAGAACCTCCCTTCTCCGCAGGGCTTGGGAAGAGAAACACATTAAATACTTTGTAAAGTATCGACCAAGGGTTTTATAGGAACGCTAGATATCGAGAGAAGAATAATGTTGGATCTGACAGTAGGTTGGGAAGGCAAGAAAGAGCTCATGATGACATGACATCACTAGAACTAGAAAAATGGGTTGAATAAGTTCTTAGATGATAGGTCCTTAAATGGCTGCTAGTCAAGTTGATCAGAAGATGAGGCCTCCGACTGCTGGGGACGGAGTGAAGAGCAGAAAGTACATCACTTCATTATGACCTGCGGGGCACTTCTCTCCAGCAGCCGAGGGCGGCATCCTGCGAGAGACAGGATGCTGGGCTAGATGGACTGATCGGATGTTCCAATGTTCTTGGGAAGGAGGCTCTGGGAAAGGCCCAGGAATTGTAGCAAAAGCTAAGTAACCTGCAGAGTACTTATTTTTATTTTATTTAGTCCACTTTTTACCCCACCCTTCACAAATGGCTCAAGGCAGCTTACAGAGCATATAAAAACAACACATATAAAGACAGCATAAAAAACCCAAACCGCAAAACCTTTCCCCTCCTCTCACAGCCACCCCATCACACCCCTACCTCAAACATCCACCAAACTCCCCATTCCCTATCCCTGCCCGCCAAATGCTCTAACAAATAAAAAGGTCTTGTATCGCTTCCAGAAGATGCCCAGGCTCGAACTTGGTAGTCTCAACTGTGTATTTAAGGAAGACACATTTCTGCAAGGATAATTTGCTGAAGAAAAAGTAGGAAGTCCCAGAAAGCTGTTCAGAAGGGAGACTGACATAAGTGCCAGACTGGGTCAGACCAACGGTCCATCGAGCCCAGCATCCTGTCTCCGACAGTGGCCAGTCACAGGGGCCTGGGAGAAGCACCCAACAGGTCACCATGCTATCCATTCCCTGTGGGTCATCCCAGGCTCCCGACAGTAAAGGGTTTTGTTCCCCAATCCTATCTGGCTAATAGCTGCTAATGGAACTATCTTCCAGAAACTTGTCCAAACCTCTCTTAAACTCAGCTATACTGCTGGCCTTGACCACCTCCCCTGGCAGTAAATTCCACAACCTAATTGTACGCTGAGTGAAAAAATACTTCTTTTGTTTGTTTTTACTCTGCCACCTGTGAGTGTCATGGAGTGTCCCCTAGTTTTAGTACTAGCTGAGTGGGTAAATAACCGTTCCCCGTTTACAAGTTCCACACCACTCATGATTTTATAGACCTCTATCCTATCTCCTCTCAGACGTCTCTTTTCCAAGCTGCAGAGCCCCAACCTATCAAGCCTCTCCTCATATGGGAGGCGCAAATCCCATTCTCACGCTGACTTCCTTCACTTCGAATTCTGTCTCTCCCCCCTTATTTCTGCTATCTCCCTTGCTAGACAACATTACTACGCCTCCTGCATTGAGTCCTGTTCTCGGGACCCTCACTGCCTGTTCTCTACCTTTGACTCCCTCCTCAAGCCTCCCTGTCCTCCTCCTCCCTCCCTTTCTGCTCAGGATCTTGCCTCCTTCTTCACCTCCAAGATAAACAAGATCCGCCTCGACATCGCTTCCCACTCCTCTCCTCTTCCTTCTCCCACCCCTCTCCTTCCTCCCCCTCCTTTTCTCCTGCCCTCCTTCCCCCCTGCCTCCCTCGAGGAAATCTCCTCTCTGCTCTCCTCCTCCAACCCTTCCACTTGCCCCCTTGATCCCATTACTTCCCACCCCCTGACCTCCATTATTTCCACTGTCGCCCCCTCCTTCCTGCATATCATCAACCTCTCCCTCTCTACTGGCTCTTTCCCTTCTGCCTTCAAACATGCCACAGTCTCGCCTATTCTCAAGAAGTCCACTCTTGACCCCTCCTGACCCTTCTAGCTATCTTCCTGTCTCACTCCTTCCTTTTGCTTCCAAGTTACTTGAATGTGTTGTCTACTCCCACTGCCATGACTTCTTCCAACTTCTCCCTTGACCCTCTCCAATCTGGCTTCCGCCCCTTTCATTCTACTGAAACTGCTCTCGCTAAGACCACCAATGATCTCCTGGTGGCTAAATCTAAACGTCTACTCCATTCTTGTCCTCCTTGATCTCTCTGCTGCCTTCGATACTGTTGACCACTCACTCTTGCTGGATTCCCTTCACTCCCTTGGCTTTTGTGGCTCTGTCCATAACTGGTTCTCCTCCTACCTCTCTGACCGCTCCTTTAATGTGTCTCTCTCCAACTCCACCTCCTCCTCCTTCCCCCTCTCAGTTGGTGTTCCTCAAGGCTCTGTTCTTGGCCCTCTCCTCTTCTCGATCTATACCTCATCCTTAGGCAAACTCATTGCCTCCCATGGCTTCCAATACCACCTCTATGCTGATGACACTCAACTCTATCTCTCTACTCCCTCTCTCTCTCCCTCTGTTCAAGCTCGTCTCATCAACTGTCTCTCTGACATCTCTACCTGGATGTCTCAACGTCAACTCAAACTCAACATGGCTAAAACTGAACTCCTTATCTTCCCCCCTCATCCTTCCTCTCCTTCCTCACTGTCAATAACTATTGATGGAGTCACCATCCTGCCTGTCCCCCAAGCCCGTAGCCTAGGCTTCATCTTTGACTCAGCCCTTTCTTTTAAACCCTACATTGACTCTGTTGCTAAATCCTGTCGCTTCTCCCTCCATAACATTGCTAAGATTCGCCCTTTTCTCTCTGTCTCGTCTGCCAAAACTCTTGTTCATGCTCTGGTCATCTCTCGCCTCAATTACTGTAACCTCCTTCTCACTGGCCTTCCCCGGTCTCACCTTTCTCCCCTCATCTCTGTCCAAAACTCTGCTGCCAGGGTCATCTACCTCGCCAGTCGCTTCGACCATGTGCAGCCCCTCCTCTCTTCGCTTCACTGGCTTCCCCTTCCTGAACGAATCCTGCACAAGCTCCTAGTCTTCACCTATAAAGCTCTTCACAACCTTGCTCCCCCCTACCTCTCTGCACTTATCGCCCTCCATACTCCAGCCCGTGCACTTCGCTCCTCCTCTGTCCCTTCTCTCACCCTTCCACGCCTTCCCTGCTCCCCTAAGCGCCTTCGTCCCTTCTCACTTGCTGCCCCCCATGCCTGGAACTCCCTCCCTGTCCACATCCGCCTTGCCCCCTCCCTTCATACCTTCAAATCTCTCCTTAAAACTCACCTCTTTCGCTCTGCTCTGTCTGACTCTTTATCCTGCTGAGCCACTATTCCTATACCTACGATCGGTTTACCCTTATCCTTGCAACATGGACCTGCCTGCTGTCATTCTCATCGTAACCAAGCCAAGTACGTGCACTTGAGACCTCGCATCTTCATGAATGTTAGACCCCTTGTCTCTCCCTCTGTTCCCCTTCCTAAGTCTCTCCCCCAGCTCCTGTCTCTCAGATTGTAAGCCCTAGGGGCAGGACCGTGTCTATTTTGTTACTTTGCAAAGTGCCAGGTACACTGCTGGCGCTATATAAATGTTTGTTAATAATAATAATAATATGGGTGCTGTTCCATACCCTGGATCATTTTTGTTGCCCGTCTCTCTACCTTTTCTAGTTCCGCTATGTCTGTTTTGAGATGAGGCAACCAGAACTGCACACAATATTAGCATTAGCATATATTCTTTTTATTCTTCTTCTTAATGGGCACATTATAGGTAACTGAAACAGGCGCTCTGGAATCATTATCTGTCTGTTCTCCCCCACGTTCCACCTGAAATCCCTTACAGTTTATCTTATCCTCAGTCTTAAGAGCCTCCACTTCCTCTAAAGTAACATCCTTTGGAGATGCCACAGCCCAAACCGTGCATTCCACAGGGCCTGTCGGCTTTCCCCCAGGTTCTAGTTTAAAGACTGCTCGATCCCATTTTTAATTTTTAGCGCCAGCAGCCGGGTTCCAGTCTGGTTAAGGTGAAGTCCATCCCATTTGTATAGGCTCCCCTTTCCACAGAAGGCTCCCTAGATCCTAATAAAACTAAAGCCTTCCTCCTTGCTGTCTCGTCCATGCATTGAGATTCTGGAGCTCAGCCTGCCTCTGGGGTCCTGCGTGTGGAACGGGGAGCACTTCTGAGAATGCTACCCTGGAGGTTCTGAACTTCAGTCTACTACCTTGCAGCCTAAATTTGGCCTCCAGAACCTCCCTCTTACATCTACCTGTGTCATTGGTGCCCACATGGACCACGACAACAGGCTCCTCCCCAGCACCCCCTAGGATTCTGTCTGTGTGTCGCGTGAGGTCCGCAACCTTCGCACCAGGCAGGCAAGTTGCCATGTGATCCTCACGGCCACCAGCAACCCAGGTGTCTACATTCCTAACAACCGAATCCCCAGCTGCCACAGCTGTCCTATTCCCACCCTTCTGGGCACACACCTCTGGAGAAATATCCTCAGTGCGAGGGGATAACGCATCACCTGGAACACAGGCCCCAGCTACAGGATCACTTCCCACCATTCCAGTCTGATGCTCTCCTTCCTGGAGACCTTGCCCCTCCAAAGCAGCACAGAGACTGCCAGAGTGGAGGAGGGACCATTCTACTATGTCCCTGAAAGACTCCTCAATAAACCTCTCTGTCTGCCTCAGCTCCTCCAGCTCTGCCACTCTAGCCTCCAGAGACTGTACACGTTCTCCGAGAGCTAGGAGCTCTTTGCACCGGGTGCATACATTACATACGACCTCTCTCCAACAGGAAGGTAGTCATACATGTAAGACTGCATAACCCCCATCCCACTGCTGGACTGCTGTCTGCATCGTATTTAGGGGGATCGTTCGGGTTAGCACTAGTCATAGCAAAAGCTATTTCAGCGAGCCTGCAAAGAGCTGCGGACATGCCCATTCCATACATTTATTTATTTTATACCCCGCCTCGCCCGCAATCAAGCAGCTTATAAGTAAAATACATATTGAAAGATATAAAAAACATTTGAAAGAGGAATTGTTAATCAGCCCTTGGAAAGCTGCTTCTCAGCTCCAGATCTCTCTCTCTTGCTGGAGGCTGACCGTGCTAAGCAAATGGCAGCAGGTACTGGTCTCCATTGTAACGCGGCAGTTTAGTCACTCAGCAGGGGTCATGCAAGGCTCCTCCTACATCCTTGACTCTTGGGGGGGGGGGGGGAGGAGGTACATTCTTGACTCTTCGACCTTCAAGGCTAGCAGAGCGGGCCTGTTCTAGGCTAGCTGGTGGATGCTTCTGATTGAAAGGATCATCATCACGGCAACGTTCCCTCCTGCCCTCTTTCCAAAAGAGCAGTGCTAGACATCTGCCTGCAGTCCCATCTCGGCTCCAGCAACGCTGGCCATTCTGCTGGCGTGCAGAGTAATACAAAAAAACCCAGAACAGGCCGACATTGTTATTGCTGGACATAAGGTTAAAAGTTGCTGAAAGGATGATACCAGCCACCAGCAACCTCTGCTACAGTTCATTCCAGCTGCATGGTGGATGCTAAACGGGCAACTCTGCTAACAAGTTAATGCAAAGCACCCTCTTTTGTCCCTCCTCCTCCACCGCTCTTTGGGGACCAGGACTATCCCCCCGTCTCCAATTCTTTATCGGCTAAGAGTTCAAGTCCAGGTCCTGCTGGAAGCCACACGATTCTACTTTGAGCTGGCGTGGTTGTCTTAAGGCACGGCTTCTCTCTCTTCTCCCTCTACCCGAGCACATTATCTTGGTTAGGTAAGGTGATGTCTCTTTTGCTCACCGCCCCCCAGGAAGAACAGAAGAATTTAAAACCAGGAGAGTCCAATCGGTAAATTATTCCCTCTCTAATTTTTTAATTCAACCGAATTCTTTTAAAGCTGTCTGTGCCAAGACACAAGCGACTGCCTTCCCAGCTGCAAACCTTCCAAAAGCCTTTTCCGGGGTTTCTTTGATCTGGTGTTTCTATAGCTGGGCACTGAGAGCTTTGACACTTTGTTTAGTTCAAAACCGTACAGGGCTAAGAATGGAATCCCAGTTCTGAAGCAGGAAGGACATTTGTTCTCCTTCCTGGAAACTGCATTTCTGCTCAAAGCTCCCCACACCCCGCCCCAATGGGGAACTAATGAGCTGTGCATTCGCCCCTCTTCTCACTCACGTAGTTAGAATAATGGGCTTTGTCAGGACTGCCCCCTACATGCTACCCATTCACCGCAAGTATCAGCTGAAATCTCCCCGATAACTAATACAAAATACTCTGCTGAAAAATGCAGGTGCATCTATCCATCTTTGCATTTAAATGTCGCCCCCCAGCACGCACAGTTCACCAGTCCCTAGTCATGGCTAGGAGTAATCAGTGAGGTAGTCCCTGAGAAGGGCCCCATTGTGCTAGGCACTGCCCCTAGAATAAAAAAAGGCAACCCTTGCCCTAAACATTCCACAACTTCCGCTTAATTTATTTGTTGACCCACCTCTCGAACAGGCTCTGCACTCACAAAGACGTCACAGAGGGCACAGTTCTGGCCTTGAAGCCCTTGCAACCTGACTTCCCAGATGGGGTGCCAGGCCTCACAAATGCAATACTTGTGTACAAGCACACAGCTTCCACACAGAGGAAGACAAACTAACGGGCTCTGCTCTACCTAGAAGACACTTCCCACCACCCAAGGAAGGCAAGACTGGCCAATACATGCCATCCCAGTTCAAAGCTCTTCCTCTGAAGAATGCCTCCAGCAGGGACCATGCATAGCATGGCAGTGAATCAAGCGAGCACACCTAAGCCCTAGGTGGAGAAGGATCCTTCACAGTCTTTTGGGATTCCTCCAGATACAAGATTGTATCTACACAGTCTCTTTTGGGCTTGGTTTTTGTAGCTTCCTTGGAAATCGATAACTCGCTAAGGCGGTGGTGATCCACAAACCACTTATTCCAGGTGACACATCATGTGTGGACTGCAGCCTAATGCCCCCTCAGTACTATCCCCATAGACGCCATTGTTCGGCTAAAGGGACTATTCTGGAGTATGTGGGTTTAGGATTGCAGGAATTTGGTCGGATATCAGATCGTAGGTAGCAAATATTAAATTTCATGACCCAGACTACATCCAAGTAGCACCAAAGAGTTTTCCTGTGACTAATCCAAGCTTGGGGAGGGAAAAGAATGAGAGGTGGACCCCTGGGCTCACGTGGGGTAAAGCATACACAAACTGCCCTATAGAGTTGTAATAATAAAGAGACTGACCGGTCTCCCTCCGCCAGGAACAGAACCTACGTCCCCGTTCCCAGTTTACTCTCTCACCTTCCATGAAAGCAAGTAGGTCCATGGGTACATCAAAGATCCTTACAAACGGGCTGATCTAACCGCAGCCAATATCAGGGACCATTAGTCGAGACTGGGGGGAAATCAAGCAGAAAAACTAGCAAAGGCAAATTCAGCTCCCAATGACGAGCTAATTTCCTTTCTGCCCATGCCAGCACAGTCTGAGTTCCTTCCCCTAAATCACTCTGACAGGAAGGATGATAAACAGTCCCCAGCCTGGATGTCCCTACTCTCCACGCCTTCCCTGCTTGTCTATTCAGCTTGATTCCTGCTTGTCTATAAAGCACATTCCTCAGCCCTCCCTAGGAAAGGCAGTGACTTTCAAACCTCAGCGTGGAGGCTAACCTTCCTGAATTGAGCCAGAGAGAGCAAACAGTCAGCTAATAAGGAGTGGTGTTGCTTCTGTGGCAATTTCAGTCTAAACGTTTAAGGGGGAAGATGCCCCCCTACCCTTTCACTCAAACAGAAGAGGCCTGTGGAGCTGCACGATGGACTAACCAGTTGTTTCCTTGTCAACAGCATCTCCCAAGATTCTGCACATCACCCAATGCAAAAGGCATTGCAGATAACAAAAATAAAAACAGTTGCTAAATTTTTCATCAAAGGTCACCTCTAGAATCCATTTTCTGAAAGCAAACGAACAAAAAAACCACATGGTTTACCAGCAAAATATCCTGGTCAGAAATTTTTCATCCATCCCTATTGTACGTGACAACTGGAACACCGCATCCAGCTCTTGTTTCCACACTTTAAAAGGATGCTGAAAAACAGGGGAGACAGAAGAGCTACGAGAATTATTCAAAGGCTGGGAAATGAGGCTGGCAGCAAGCTACTGTTTAGCTTACCCTACGGAAGTCTGAGAGAGGAGGTAACTATAGCCTATAAGTACCTTCATGCAAAGAGAGAACTGGCTACTAGCAGGCCCTTTAATCTAACAAAACGCAGCCTAATAAAAACCAGTGTCTGACAGTTAAAGCTGGACAAATTCAATTAGAAACCAGGCACAGTTTTAGCCACTAGGAACAACTACCAAGGGAGTGGATTCCCCATCACTCAGTCTGCAAATTGAGACCGGATGCCCTCCTACCAGATGCACGTTAGTCAAATACAATTTAAATGGACTTGATACTCCAACACAGAGAAAATTCAACCAGCCAGTGCTATACAGAAAGTCAGATTAGATGATCTCAAAAGTCCCATCTGACCCCAAAATCAATTGGTGGATTGGGCTACAAAACCAAGGCGGATTTCAGAGACAGACAACTTCTTCAGAGACCAGTGAGGAAGGCGGGGCTACTCATTTTTCGCCCCTGGCTCCCACACAATCAAATATTTAAGCAAACATTTAATCTCCAGTTTCGTTTTGCCATTCTTCAGGGGACCACAAAGCAGGAAAGCGATCGCGCCACATGCAGATACAAACTGAGCCGAGAGAAAATGTCCTATAAATAGAGATAAGTTGCTGAATGGCAGAGTTTGGGTACTTGACATGCCACAATAGGATACAATGTCTGCCTTTCTGGGAAACAAGAGGCTGATATTGTGAGGCGGCTAATGCTAGACATTCAGGAGAGGCGATCGTCGTACATTGTCTGAAAAGCCTTTGTCTGCCGCTCGCAGAGAAACTTGGTAATGTGCTAGGGAGAGCAGGCAGGAAAGACTTGGATCTCTTGGCTTACAATCATCCACGGTCTCCTCACAAAGGGCCTGAATGCATCTTTGATTGGTTACGCATTAGAGAAACTCTCCCGCAGCATGGTGCCGGCCATGTGCAGAGCAGGCCCGGTTTGATCCCTTGGAAGGAAAGACTGATACTACGCGGCAACCTGGGCTGAAATGTAAAACGTGGTAATTATTTTATCCGAGTTGGTTTAGAGCCATTTCTGACTCACTAAGATTTTCTTTCATATGAATGGCGGAGGGTTTGGCTCCCTGCACCCCACTCCCCAGCCACTTTCCATTCCAGTCGTGGATGTTCCCACCCAGCCCACGGTCTCGGCTACCCCTCCTGAGAGGCCTGCACACCGCAACACAACCCCTGTCATCTCAAACATTTCATCAACCTCTCAGCCTGACACTCCAGCTTGTTTGCTCCCAAGTTGCTCCCGCCCACAGATGCTGCGGGAGGTGGGCATTTCAATGCCTCCCTCATTCACACACAAGTGGTTTTCTTGTTGTTCTGGGGGAACAAAGGGCCGAAGGCGCATTGGGCCTTGATGGGGCCCCCTCCCTTTAATGAAGGCGATTTTGATTCAAGTGAATATTCATAAATTACTCCTGCTCTAATTTGCAGAAAATGCCAGCCTGCAAAGCAGTGAATGATTGAAGAGGCTCCAAATAATTTTGTTTGATTACAATCCCCCTCACCTTCATTATCTTTTATGTCTACTTAAGCTCCGGACACTTCATACCCATTGCCAGCCTCCCCGAATCTCTCTGTTTGTGTGGGGTTTTTGTTTTTTTCTTTTATTGTAATTTTCCTCCTTGCTTCTGTTGTGCATTCACCCATTTTAATTTTTTTAGGGGGTTTTCTTTTTTTTAAAGGGAGTGTGTTGTCTGGATAGAAAATTACATTTGCATGCTTGAGAGGCCTGAGGGGTTCTCTGTGGGTTTTGGCAAGGATCCTAGTTTGGGAGGTTGGGGGGAGATGCTGATTTGGTTTCCTCTCCCCTCCCCGGCCCTTCCCCCTTTTCTTTCCATATTATAAACGTCTATCTGATTTTGCTTTTCTTTTTCTGCATGTGCAAAGCACTTGAAGAACAATGGTGCAGATTAGAGGCCTTCCTCAGGGCTGTTTCTGAATGCAGTCATAGAGTTCAGCAAAGCAGAAACATTACATACAGTAATTGGACATTTAATTACTAATGAAGCTGGCAACTGAATATTTTTTTTCTGAGGGTCTGAAGTAATTTGACAGTCCCTCCAAAAATACTCTAACTGTAAGCTTAATTATGGCTTGAGATAGGCTTTCCTGCTTGAGCTATAGGCAGAGAAACCCTGCCACCTTTTATCAAATAAAGATACTATCTGCTTTAGCACCTAGAAATTGTTCGCTGTGGCCAATTGGGCGCGAAGAAACTGCACTGCATTCACGCTCTAAGCAAGCGGAAACAATGCGGCTGGAGGGAACGTCTGGGTGTACAAGGAAAAGCCACAGCTCACAAGACAGGGAGGAGAGACCGAATCATAAGGAGTGCCAGACTGGGGTCAGAGCAATGGGCCTTCCTAACCAGCATCGTGCTTATGACAGTGACCCCCTTTGGTTGTTTTACAGAAGTAGCACACAACAGGTCATAACCGAGCAGTCCCGTCCCTGCTGTTCGCTCCCGACAGTCCACTGGGACACTGAAGAGTGTCCATTCCAGGATGTTTTCGAGTTCTTGGTCATGATAGGCTTCCATGTCTCAGTCATCACAATTTCCATCTTTCTTCTTCGAAGATTATTCCCTAATCTAAGATACTCACTGTAAGGGAGCTTATTTTTCACAACTTTATTTATTATTAATTAATTATTATTATAAGCATTTCTATAGCACCAGCTGTGTACCTGGCACTTTACAGAACAATAAGAAAGACAAAGTCCCTGCCTAAGACAAACAATCAAATAGACACGGAGGGGGGAGACAAGGAGAGGGGACATAGGGAGAGACAAGGGATAAATAACATTCAAGCGGATGCAAAGTCTCAGGTGCACGTGCTTGGCTTGGTTGCAGTTAGGCAGGAGTCTGCGGGGAGGGCAGACAGTAA
>QEPC01012035.1:3682522-3712187 GCA_003113815.1 Sphenodon punctatus | reverse complement strand
GGGGGGGGGACAGGTGAGAGCCGGGGAGGCCAGCAAGGAGGCGGTTGCAGTAGTCAAGGTGAGAGATGACCATGGCGTGAACAAGGGTTTTGGCTGAGGAGACAGAGAGAAAGGGGCAAATCCGAGCAATGTTGTGGAGGGCGAAGCGACAGGACTTGGCAACAGAGTCGATGTAAGGTTTAAAGGAAAGGTGAGTGTCAAAGACAAAGCCCAAGCTACGGGCTTGGGGAATGGGGTGGATGGTGACACCCTCGATAAGGATACACAAAGAAGAGCAAAGTCTGAGCAACTTTCATCCCAAGCACCCAGGGAAGGCTCCAGGAGCCATGCCCACCAAAACGATTCCTTTGGGAAAGTCAATCTTCATCATTACCCAATAAGGGAAGAGATGAAGAACATAGGATGCTTATTTCCAAGTCCAGGGAATGTTTGATTAGCTACGGCTACTAAGAACAAATGAGGCAATATGTCCACTAGCTCCAGGTTTCCTTTAACATCAGCGTCCCAGACCTGTCCATTGACAGAGCTGTTCTACAGGAACAAAGGGAAACAGCATCTCATCAACCAGCAACACATCCATCCAGATGTCCATCTTAGTTCCTCCCTCCTTACCTTTAAAAAAAGTGCCTGAAAACTCATATATTCTGTAGGTGCTTTCAGGATTCATTACCAGTTCCCCTTCATGTAGTCCATCCTCCCTCTTTACCTTCCCCTTTGAAATGGTTTTAAATTGATTTTATTTTTAGGAATGTAAAACACTCTTCCCCAAGTGCCATTGAAAGGCAGGGGAGCGCAATAAAAATAAGATTATTATTGCTATTGTTTATTAAAATGGGATAGGTGAGGGGGTTTCCCCCCTATTTTGTTAGCAGGCAGGAAAAGGCTGATTTGACTCAATGCTTCCAGCTGTTCCCAGCCTTTATTATATTGCATTGCCTACCAATACTTTACAACTACATCAAAGATCACACCCCTTAAATACCAGGAGCGTTGGAGAGATTTAGAGTGATCCTTTGAGGAGCACAAAGAACAAACCTGATGGAAATCGCTTTAAAGAGCCCTGGCAGATTTGTGTACCCTTCACAACACCCTTGAACTCCACCATCTCTTGAACACCTTCCAGAATGACAGGAAGGGTCCAATCAAAGACGCACTGAAAGGGCTCCAACTGGCTGAAAGGGTTGTGCCCCTGTCCTCTAGAAACTGGGCCCCTCAAAGTCTCTCAGTTCAGGCACCAGAAAGGAATCGCCCCTTCACCCAAAACTTGGCTTTTCGCATTCTGCTCAAGCGCTCCCTGTTCGCTTTCCTTGTTTATAAAACAGAGCCACTGTGGCTGCAGGGAAGGCTCTCGGAAAAAAAATGATCAAATAAAAGGACCCCTTGCTTAAACTGTAAACAATTCAATTAACCAAACAGATGACATGTTATTTGTCACCTTCCAAATGTTTATTTGCCTAGTACCTCGTTAGCTAGCCCCTAATGAAACTGCTTTACAGAGAGCAGAAAGTGGCAGGTGAGGCAAACCACCTTCTCTTATTCAACACACGTCCACCAAGGCTTTGGAAAGGAGCCAGATATACAGCATAAACAAACAAGAAAGGAAACAAATGACAATGCAATTACACCCTAACAAGAAATGTGGGGCACCAGGGGAAAACGGCAGGGGGAAGGCATTTTTCATGTTGGACGTAGCTTGGAGATCCTGCCTACTGAAACTAACTTTGAAGAGACCTGGAAATTCACAGTCCAGTCCTCCAAGTGCTTCATCAACACAAGCCCAGCTAAAATGGCTGGGGCTTGCACTAGCCAAGCATTTGGAAGATCAAGCTGAGAGTTTATAGGGTTTTTCCCCTCCCACCCCCCACAGCACCAGACCTGTATGCTGTGGAATGGGTCGTCCGGGGGAAGAGACTCTCACTCCTGGCGCTACGCGAACATCTTCCGGACCTGAGCAGGTTAGTAACTCATTTAGAAGACGTGCAGCATCTCCACCACCGAGCTAGAATATCCAGCACTGAAGGCTGAATCTGGTTTTTAAAGCTCTGGACGGTCTAGGCCCTGGTTAGATTTGAGACCTGCTCCCGGAACCTTGCTTTGCGGGCTCTCTGAGCTCTCAGACCCCACCCACTTGTTCAGGGAGCCTGCCCAGAGGGTGATCAGGGCCTTGCTGCAGCGGGACCCTCAGTGTGGAACTCCATCTCACGCCCTCCCTCTTCACCTTCAAAAAGCATCTGAAGAAGTTTCTATTTCCCTGGTGCTTTTAGAGGAACCACTGTTGGTTCCCTTAGTATATCTTTTCCTTCCTCGTTACTTTCCCCTTTTTACCTGTTTTAAAAGGATTTTAAAGTTATTTTATGGTATTCTGTGAAGTGCTCTGAGTACCATTTGGCTTTGGGGGGGGGGCACAATATAAAATAAAAAAGTATTATTATTACTATTCTAAAATCGCAGAAACTGAGCTCATCAAACAGGTTTGGGACAAGGAGGACATTAGAGTAAGACAGCAGTGCTTTCTTTTGTGACAGAAGAAACATCTGACTACGTTCTGGGAGCAGACTCTGCTAGCCTTAACATCGCGGCTTTGTCCCAGTCAAGCTTGGCGTTTACTTCAGAGCCTGCAGCTATAAAACCCTTCTCACCCAAATTAACCGCTACCTCTGCTGAAAGAAAACGTCAAAGGTAAAATGGTCCCCGTCGATTAAAGAAATGAGCTCTCACCTGAGCTTCCTCCACTGCCAAACTCCGAAAAGGAGGCATCAATTCCTGCCCCTCTTAAACAAATCCTCCTAATCCTAGCAGAAAGCCCCCGGTTGCCGTCTGGGTCATCAGAGTCCTTCAGAGCTTAGTGCTGGTGAGGAACTCAGGGCTGCCTGCTAACGGAGCTCCTTCGGAACAAAACTATTTATCCAAACACTGATGCTTGGAGCTCCTGGAACCCCAGACATGTGCACAGTGCCTTCTGGCTTACCTGTAAAACCTGGCTCTTCCACCAGGCGTTGGGGGATGGGTTAGGAGTTTGCATGGTTTTGTTTATATAAACCGTTAATATTAATGTGTTTTACTTAGATATTTTTATTGTATTTATATTGTATTTATATATTTTTTATTTTGTATGTATTTATATTTTTTATTCTTTTTGTGAGCCTCCTCAAGTTGCCTTTGGGCGAAAGGGGCAGGATACAAAGTGGAAGAAATAAACAGACAAAAAACAAACAAAGCTTCTCTCCTTGACCCTAACCATTAGAAACGACACACAATACTCTCTGAGCAGCCATTTTCCAGAGGCAGATACAGAAAGCAGGGGACACAATAGTCTTGCTTGCTGTCTCAACCTCCATCTCATTGAAATGCTGCTGCTGAAATGGGGTTTTGGGACAGGGGGGGTGTCTTCCGGGGCGCAGCTGTCTCAGATGCTGCCACACAGGAGAGGGATCCAGCTGCCACTGCTGGAGGCTGACCTTCTCACTGGAAGAGCTCATTGGAGACTTGGGAGCAAAGAAATGGGCGAGAGTCCTCTCAACAAATGGCCTAGAGAGCCCCAGAGCCAGCGACCCCTTTGTCAGGGCGCCTTAGAGTTTAGCACAGCGCTCCTTTCCCTTCTGTGCCATTCCGATAGATCCCGATAGAATAATACACGGTGCTGGTTTTGACCTAAGCAGCCTAGGCACCCCATCGCTGAAAGATCGCCTCTTCCATGCCATCCCCTTGCGGTCCCTGCTGCAGGTACCTCCTCAGAGCCAGGTTCTGATGACAAGGGCACACAGAGAGGGGTTCTCAGTGGCTCCCCCACTGTTCTGGTACTTCCTTTCCCCTGGATGCTCGCTTAAGCCTGAGCAGCTTTCAGAGGCAGCGCAAGACCTTTTCTTTCCAGCCAAGCCTTCAGCAGGTGGAAATCGGTGGGGGGTGGGGGGGAAGAGAGATTTCTAGAGGAGGCTGGGTTGAGGTTTTTAGGACCATTTTTAATGTATTTTATTAATTCTTATCTTGTAAGCCACCCTGAGCCTTACGGGAAGGGCAGGGTATAAAATTTAAATAAGGAAATAAATCCTCCGAGTGCTGAAAAACTGGTTTCCTGAGAATAGTTAAGGGCGGTGAGTCAAGGATCTGGCCACTGTCTCTCACAAGGAGGGCACTCCATTTGAAACATCAGCGAGGTAATGTTAGGGTTGCCAGACTGAAAGTTAGGGAGCTGTGGGGTGTCTGGGATAACTAGGGTTGCCAGATATGCCAATTTTCCCAGGGACACTTAAAATTGGCATATCTGGCCAAGCTAGGCATAAGGGACGTCCCTTTATGCCCTGTGAAGCTGTGAGGGTATGGAATAAGGGAGTTCTGGCAATCCAAGCGAGCACTGTTAGGAGTTAGCCATCACCTGGCTTTGTAAGACTTTCTAAGCACATACCAGGATGGCTGTAGCCCAGCAGCCCCAAACCAGGCACACAGCAAATGGGATTTTGCAACACAAGAGTGTCTGTCTCTCATTTTGTTACATAATATAACATTGGAGCACCACACCTAAAGGCCACTCTGAAAGGATCTCCCAGGAAAGGCAGCCAAAATACATCACGGAAACGCACGCTAAAATCTGGTCAGAAACACTTGCTAGTCAACAAATACTGTGATCAAGCCAGAAATAAGACCATCCACTCTTGGATAGACAGTGCTTCAATGGCTGTTTCCCAACAGTTACAAACCACCAGGAGACTTTGATTTCCAAGGCCACTGCGTATGAATTACAGCGTGAAGCCCAGAACCCACGCTGCTTCTTAGGCACAAGTACCATGGTCCTAGCTTAGAATTGCAAGGAGCAGACGCAATCTTGGTCGACATCAAATTACAGGAGCTGGAGACAAAATTGGTTCAGTAGGAGATCTCCTCCAACTCCACAGCACTCACTGAAAAGGTCCCAGATGAGGACAGGTCTTCTAGCACGCTACCTTTCTGACCCGACATGAACCCCATCACCTCTCTTTTGGGGAGAACAGAGTTAAGACCAGCTATTAAAACTGTCCATGACACACATTCTCTATGGCTTGGGTGTCCAATATACAGGTGGGAAAGCACCTGAGCTGGGCTTTGTCCAAAATAAACGTTTTTAAATCATTACTATTTCTTCCCAAGTCCACACCTGGATATTTATTGCGGCCAAGATAGGTGAAACCGTGGTAGGAGACCACACATCTATTCAATCTGGAGAAGTCCTTAGAGCATTAGCTCATCAGTTCATCAGTGGCTATTAGCCAAGTCGGGCAGGGAAAGAGACCTCTTGGCTGTTGGGAGCTGGGAGTGAGTAGCAGGGAATGGACCACTCCATTGTGATCTACTGGACACTTCTCTAAAGTAGCCAAAGTTGGCCACCATCAGAAACAGGAGACTGGGTTCGAAAGATCATTGGTCTAACCCACTATGGCACTTCTTGTGTTCTTAATTTCTGAAATGGCCTCAGTCCACCTTTCCCCCATGTATGCACAGAGAGGTGTTGCTTCACAGTACTGGAACTACCTTTTCCTGGAGGTTCACCAAAGCCTCAACATTGTCCAAAAGCTATGCAAGACCTATTTATTTGGCCAGGCATTTGGCAAGTGGAGATAGGGTTCAATGAGCTGTTTTTAATGGAAATTCTATCTTTTAATACAGCTTATTTTTAATTGGGTTTGATTGCATGCGCACACACATGTGCTCATACATCTCGTTACCTGTCCTGAGCCTGTGGGTGAGGGTGGGTATAAACCAAATCAATATCTTGCCCCTTCCACCATGAGCTCCCAGACCTACCAGATCAATTCTTTCCTCCTCTGATTCAAGATTGTTAGTCAGTCTCTATCCTGCATCAGGCTACCATCAGCAGTATTATTAGCCATGTAGTTTCACCTCTGAAATCAAATGATGAAATGCCAGCAGCTTTTGAGAAAGGGCCGTATTGTTGCACGCTTCTGTATGGCATGGTTAAAATCAGCTTGTGTGTACATTGTGCATCTCAACTGCTATGGTTTTCCTTTCTCCATACACTGAGAGCATGTTCACTTTTCAAAGCTGTAGATTCCTTACTACAGACAGAGATAAGTGCATTAGGAGGCAGACAAGGAAAACACTGCTGGCGCTATATAAATCATAAATAATAATAATAATCTGAAAGAGAATTTTCAGCTGAACAGAAAACAGCCCTCCAGTTTATCTATGAAAAGCCAGGGCAGGTGCCAAGCCCATGCAAAGCTTGCATTTCTCCACCCACCATCGTCAAGGGAGGGTTGTCTCCATGCACTGGGTGTAATTAAAAGCCACGTTTAAAAACCTACTGCTGGGACTTATCCTGCTCCAAGAAGGCCCACCAGAACAATGGGACACAAGAGCCCAATCTGCATTCCTAACAAAAAGAAGACAGAGGAGACGTGATCACACTGTACAAATATACACGGGGGAGGGAGGTGACTACAATGGGAAAGGGAAGATTTATTTAAACTAAAGGTAAATAGGAGGACAAGAACAAATGGTTAAAAACCTTCTAAGTTCCAGCTTAAATGTCATTCAAGCCAGCTTGTATCCAGCAGAGCAGTGGCCATCTGGGGTAGGCTTCCAAGGACAGTTGTGGGAGCAAAGGATCCGATTAGCTTCAACAGAGCTGAATAAATTTAGGAGAAAGAACTTGTGATGAATTTTCTACAAGGGAGAAACTTGTTTTTTCTTGTTTGTCTGTGTGTCCCCTAACATTTTTTTTTGGTCTTTTCTTACTGAAGCACCAAAGACGTCCCCAACTGGAGGCGGGATTCTCTGGTGCCTGCGTTCTAGATTTACACATTGGGTGCCGTGCCTGGACTGGGCAGCCTGCACACACGTGCAGGGCTTGGGAAGGAACGTCCCATCAGATTGGCAGCTGAAGTGAAGTGAATTATTATATTATTATTATTATTATTCCTTCCCCTGCAGCATGGGCCCTAACATCCCTGTACAAGTCATCCAGATTTAAATAATAATAATTGCTCCCTGTTATTTCAGGCACCGGTGTGCTCTGGTCACTCACTTTTACTTCTCTGTGGGTGGCTTTACTTGTTGGGGCAGTTTAGGGAAGGGGAGGGATCAGATGATCCCTTCCGGCACTAGGACCGTGAGTGTGTTTCAAGTTTTATAAAAACCTATCTATGAATGAGCCTGATCACCCTCGCAGCTCCGATGTTCATTCACCTTAAGTCTCTCTACCCAATAATCTACTGCCTGAAGCACAGTTAACTCCATTATTTCCATTCTCTTGGGGGAGAGGCATAGACTACCTCAATGATATGCATAATGGTACAGAGATGCTGCCGGATCCATCTTTATCCCCAAAATCTACAAGTTCACAGATTTTATTTAATTTTCTTAAAGGGCAGGTACATAACAAATACGTTGAAGAGGCAAGTCAGGCTTGTGGTCCTACCAGAAAGTCACGTTCGTGGAGTTGTACGACGAGATCTAGCTACATAGCCAAGCACTGCAATAGGACGTTGTTTAAGTCCATCTTGAACACACATTTAAACATCAGCTTCCTTCCTATCCATATTCGCGTTACTGGTTTCTCTCAGTGGTGCGCTCGCATAGTCTAGCGGTGCGCTCGCATAGTCTAGCGGTGCGCTCGCATAGTCTAGCGGTGCGCTCGCATAGTCTAGCGGTGCGCTCGCATAGTCTAGCGGTGTGCTCGCAGACGCATTTGGAATCGCACCACCATTGTTTTGGGCACCAGACAAATGCAGAAAAGAAATTCCCTCTTACGTTTTGAAAAGTTCCATCCCCACCGCTCTCACAAAAGCGTGAGAGTCTGAAAACCTTTCTTCGGGTGTTTATAAATGGGACAATAGCCCTCTGAAGTCCGTGTTCAGTCTGTGCAGGTCCCATTCACGTTTTAGCATGTAGAGCTAAAAAACGCACAGCCCGCTGTCTATATTTAATGTGCTGGAAGTAGCTGCCGCCGGTGGCACCGCGCTGCTCTCTCCCCCCAGCCCTGGCTATGATGAAAAGGGGGGGCGGGGTCACAGCCAGAGAAGGCTTCTTCCCTGGCCATGACCCCCCTTTTCCATCAGAAGCAACACTCCCGTGCTCAAGCGGCTGCAAGAGGAAAGTGCGATCACACTCTCTCCGCTGAAAAACGGTTGCACGAGGAGAGAGTAGGGGGTGCAGGAAGGACCTTCTCCAGAGGATCTGCACCTGCACTCCTCTCTCCCCGTTTGGGAAAGGAACGGAAGGAATCCACGCCCATGGATCCCCAAGAGGAGCCTCGCCGCTCCCTCACACCCCTCAGTTCCTTTCCCAAACCAAGAGAGGGGTGTGGGTGCAGATCCTCTGGAGAAGGTCCTTCCTACCCCCATCTCGTTCTCTCCTTTCACAGCTGCCTGTCAGCTGGGCACGCACAATCACTCTCTCTAGCAGCCACGCTAGATGCGACTCGATGGTGCTGGACGATCTGGATGTGGGCAAACCTAATTAACCAGACGCGGCAGCATGGGTGCGCATTAGCACGCACTGGCCCACACAGCTGGCTCACGATGTCCAAGGACGATGCCATAAGCTTGGAGTGAGCGAGGGTCCCACGGGAGGCGCGGGCTAGCATCTCACCAACACCTAATAGACGAGCAGGCAAATACCCCCCGCGTGCTAATATGGGCTATCGTTTCGTTGATTTTCACCCTGTGTTTAATCATTCCAATAAGTATCCCAAGTATTTAAACACAAATCCAGCCACTGATTTGATTTTGCAAAATGGAAGTAGTTAAAATGCCCTTTAACTTCTGGCTGAAGATATTTGCACTCTGGATTGAAAGTCCGCTCCCAACACCACCATGATGTTCCGTTTAGACTTGAGTCTGTTTCTTGGCTGGTCTTTTCATAATTCGCTGAGACACTGGGCTAGAGAGTCCAGTAGCAGAAAAGGGCGGGTTTAACGTCACCCAGTAGACAAGTGTATGTTGAACTTATATTCAAAACGTCTAGCGGACGTCAAGCATGGCTGGTACTTCAGTGTTCAAACTCGGTGTAGACACTGCACGGGAAGTTAGCCTGTCTACACCACACTGAACTTTTAACTGGAGTTAGCTAAAGAGCCCCCCACATGCAGATAAACTCACCATCAGTTTCCTAACTATAAAATCAATTCAGTACTTAGGAATATAAATCCATTTTCTCTCCTACTCTCCTGGGTTGATATTTGGCACCTTTTTGTCCCAAATCAAGCTCACTTTCTATGGAAACTATTCGTTTGTGACATTTCCTGACATGCAACGCCCGACATAAGCATTTCCCTCTATTATTTTTTTAATTTTTTTTTAAAGTCTTAAAGCTCTGGCTTCCTATATCAGCACCATTTATTTTTTATTTCAAAGAGGGTGAGGTCAAGCAACAAAGAAGCTTTCCCAGTAAAGCCAGCTGGAGCTTGCAGCACAGTGTGCAACCGGTACTGACTCGAGATTCAATGCAACTACAGACCGAACACCAAAGTGACCCCGACCTTCCTCACAGATTCTCCAAAGGCACATGGTAGAGGAGCAGCTACAGTTACTACAAAAACTTGGGATTTCAGCACGTTCAAATTAGTAGTTAGAAGCCCGAGTTAGCAAAAATGCTTGAAAGTAATTTCCCCAGGGGGTGGGTGTTAAACACCGATTTCTACAATTCTGTTATCGCCAACACAACTGCCCATGTACTTGCTCATCGAACTACCCAGTGAAAAGCAAATACAAAAGCTTTGTTAACTGCACCATTGCTATTTCTAACACCATTTCTCTCTCACACCCACACACCCTCCTAGCAGCATGAGTGTGTCTCTAAAACCGGATAGAAATTTCATACTAGCCACGGGAAAAGGTTTTCTTTCACAGCCACTTTTAACTTCATTTTTATTTGTGCTAAAGAGCAATCCGCCCAGAGCAGTAATTGTTAACAAAGCTTCGGCTCGGGAACGCAAACGAGGTCAAGTTAGGCCCGTATGAAATTGCATGCAGCTTTTTATGGGCAAAAATTGTTTTTATGTATTGCATAGTTTAAAAAAAAAATATGAAAATTTTGTTCAAACATAGTGGGACGCGCTTCGGACTAAATGGAGCTTTTCTCCTTCCCCTGTAAGTTACAATCAGGAAGCACAGGGTTTTATTAGTAACTTTAACTGTGCCGTTTGCTGCTAATCAAATGCGATAGTAATTTCTCCTTTCTAATAAATTAGTTGCTATGGATATCTCAGATTCAACACTTCAAGCTCGAGCAGACAGAGATGCCATTTGAGTGAAAAGAGCCCCAGTTTAATCACAGATTGGAGAGATGACAGCAGTGCTACCAAAAATGAAAAATATTCATGAAATCCCACAGGAAAGATAAATGGGTTCACATTTAAATATGATTACACTGTAGATTTCTAAAAGGTTCTCTGCTGCGAGTTTGGGTTTAGCCAAAAGTGTAATTTATAGCCCTTGTTTCTTTACAGTTGGAGAGCCATCTATTATTTTGGAGACACTTCTGCAGAAAAATACCCAAGCCACCAGGAATCAGAATTTTAGGGCAAAGAGAATCACAAACAGAAAGGCAAGCAGCTGATGTTTTCCTGCTCATGAGAAAGGATGAGGTTTATAGTACGGCTCCTGCATTAAGCATGTGCTGAGATTCTAACACTGCTTCTCTCAATTACGGTCAATATTTCACACCAAGGATGCAATCTTGACCTCACTGACTTCATTAGGGCCAGGATCATCCCCAAGGAGAGGTGTAAAAAAGGGGGTGGGGTTGCTCCCCTGAGGAATTTGGGGTGCCGACAGCCCCACTGTTGAAACCATGGGAACTGTCCTCTGCAGTCCAAAACCCCAGGGGGAGCATTCTGTCCGCCCCCACCTTTCTTGTATCCTGTTGCTACTCCAGCGACCCCAAGTATTGCAACAGAAGAAAGTTTGCTGAATAGAAAGCCCCCAGACTTTGTTCTTGCAACCCAAACTGGGGTGCAGAGTTCCCTCACCTCCAGCAAGCAGTGGAGTTCTGTACATTTTTATTCTGACACCCTCCCACTGGGTACAGTCAAATCAGCAGGTGAGAAGGACAAGATGGCGCTCTCATCTGGTCCTCAGGCCAATGACATCAGAGGACAT
Organism: Sphenodon punctatus; assembly: GCA_003113815.1. Classification (NCBI taxonomy): domain Eukaryota; kingdom Metazoa; phylum Chordata; class Lepidosauria; order Sphenodontia; family Sphenodontidae; genus Sphenodon; species Sphenodon punctatus. Next base: position 3,701,094 of record QEPC01012035.1, on the reverse strand, counting down.
GACAGGAAGGAGAACTGGAGAGTAAGGTCAAGGGGGAAAACCCAAACAGCCCTAAGGGGCGAAACAAAGAGAGATTACTCTGCTCTGGAAATAGAAGAGTCAGCTCTTCCCCAGCCACACAGGAAAGATAAATAAAGGAGAGGAAAAAAGCCAGAACGAAGGAAAGAACTGAGTGAACTGGAAACAGGAGACTGGAAACAAATAATGCCATGTAGGAGGAAAGGCAAAGCAAACCAACAGACAGCCACATTGTCCCCACAGACCAGCGGCCACGCCACATTAGGGAAGGGCGAGCAAAGCCACAGGATGTTGGAGTCGCGTCATTTGTAATACTCCTGGCTAGGTGTGTTCTTTGTTTAAATTAACTCACTGCAGCCGGTAGAAGCAATTATAAGAAAGCTCCCAAAACAGTAGGCGGCTGGGGATTTTATTTAGCAAATGTGTCTGCCTCTTTTCCTTGTCCAACAGGGCAGAATTTAACGATGGTAAAAATCTATCAATTAAAGTTCCTGGGGAATGTTTTGCTCATTGCCTACATGGAGAAATGCCATTTTTGAAAGCCGGCAGTCAGATGGCTTTGTCACAAGGTGGCAATTAATCCTACTGTAATAAAAACCCCAGTTTCAGAGAGCAGAATTCAATCTCCTTCCAGCCAATAATGTTCACTTGTACATAACACCAGTATTAAAGCAGGCTGGAGTCAAATTCAGAACGAGCTCCTGAACTTCTGACATCACCAGAGATTTCCCATTTGGCACAATGGCCAACCCAAGCAAGACAGAAGCTTACAAACACAAGCTGAAGTTAAATTATTTTCATAGACCTCTTACAGTTCAGCTGTCCGACACACTAGCACGTGGAAAGCCAAGTGGAGAAAACCAGGGAGAGCCTTCATTCTGCAAAGAAGATTCACCATTCTCCCAAATTCATACTTGGGACATACTGGTAGTAAGACTGCTATTTCTTTAGAATTCAACCCATTCCATCGGGGGATTCTGACTGTGTCACTATTCAGGCTGTGGATATAATTATGTTGCCAACTAGATTACAGGTTCCGTTCAAGGTAAAGCACAACCGGACAAGTTCTGGAGAAACGAAAGACGTGAACTTCTAGGGCCCTGTGCCAGCACGCAGAGAGCACAAAACACTACGCAACGAGAATGGGACCAGTGGGAGTGGGTGTTAATGGTTAGATGAAGCCCAAGGCAACAGACCCCAAAGCTCCAAGAAGTTGTGCATCATGCATGCATCCTTTGGAGTTTCAAAGGAAAATTAGCAAAATGGTTGCAAACAGTTGTTTATTCAGCCAAACTCAGCTGCTCTTTCTGAAAGGAGAAGTCAATGGAAATTGCAATCTTGACAAATTTACACAGAACACACACAAATGAGGGAGAATTTGGGATGGGCAGGTGGGTTTTTTAATAAGATAATATGCAATCAAAAACTTCTCACACCTGGATTTGTTATTAAGGGGACGGCCAAAACAGATACCACGGGGCCAATCCGTAACCATCAATGTACTGGACAGATCTGAGCTGTTTGCACTAAGGACTACCTCCCAGACAAAGTTAACTCTCTGCATGCCAACAAAATGGAGATTTCCGATTAGACTGTGAAGCGTCTGTGTGCTTAAGAGTGCCAGTGCTGGTCGGGGAATGAAGCTGGTTGAGCTAGCTGGTCCATTTGCTTTGTTCCACAGGGGTAAAATGTCAGTGGCGGTTGCTGCCGATTAGGTTTGCTGCTAAGGCATCAAATTGTCACTTCAGTTTACAAGGTGATGGTTTGCGTTCAGCTCAGTCAGATGCTGTTTCTGCAGCACGCTGGGATGGGAAGAGTGGCCCAGGCCTCATGAAAACAAACTCAAATCTCGCTCCCACTGTTTGAAAGTTACTAAACTGTGATTACCGAACTGATTGGCGACTCAATGTCTCGGCTGAAGGAGATATGGTGGATACGATAGGGTGATGGGTAAGTAGAATAGACTCTCATTCATTGAGAAAACAGTTTACGGACTCTGACTCTGTAAAGGTCGCTGGAGAGGTCCAAAATTTAACGCACTTTTTTTAAAAGAGCAGATTTAACTTTAACTACTCTCCTGCACCCAAAGTATCCACCAGGTCTCATGGTGGATCCACCAGGTGACACGGACTGCAATGGTGCAAGATCCAATGCTTCTTCGAGCCTGTAAGAGCAATGAACATCCCCAGTCCTGGAGAGGACGCCCAATCAACACCTCTCTGTCTAAAGACCCGCACTGCCACAAGACGCACCCAGCTCTCTGTCAGCACCGAGGCTTTGAAGACGAAGGGTACTCTGTATTCCTCAGAATCCACAATTAAAGCAGTAATCTCCTCAAGGTGCCGCGGCCTTTGCCCTTCTGTTTCATGCCCATGAGCTGAGAAGCTGCCAGTGTTTCAGGAACTCCGGAGGGTCAAGGGAGCCAGCGTGGCAGCCTTACCACATGTAGCCAAGAAATGAACTCAACATCTATACGGAGCCAAATCTAGACCAAGGGAGCAGGTACTTTAATTTCATTTGGAAATCACAAATCCATGAAAATGCAATTTTAGGACCAAAACAAATTAGTCAATTTAATCTTTCTAGTTTTTAGCCTAAATTAGATCAAAAACCGTTAGTTTACACGGCACTGGGCAAGGCCCGCTTTATTGATATTTTAATTTTAGAAATTTCAGACACCCAATTAAGCCCAGGCAAGTGACAGTTCAGGTTGAAAGAGAAGGAGTGGCTGGAATTTTGATGTGATGGAAGATGGCATGGATGTATTTGGCAGACTGTCTGCCAGACATGTCGAACAGGTGAGTCAGCCTGATGGAAGAGTCTTCCCTCTGTTCAGCTGACGGAGCTTGGAAAGACTTGGTGGAGAGTCTTGGAATGCTCTTAGCCTACTCATACAGTCCTGCAAGTTGTCAGGGGCACATTACTGCGCAGCATGCAAACCTTCACTTGTGGAGACTGGTAGAACTATCCTCAGAATGGCGGAGGCAGTCACCTTGAATTCAAGGAGGAGCTTCTACTGGGTAACTTACACTACAATATACACTACAACTAGCAGTTGCCCAAGGTTAGAGTTTCATGGGAACAAGGCATTATTCTGTGTTCTTGTTGAGAGCACAGAAATGGGGGGAAGGGAGGACCCTTCCCATCCACTGGTGAGGATGCCTCAAAGTGGCAAAATTCAGGGCGAGACAAAGAAGTATTGCATCCAAAATAGCCCCTACATCCTTTGATGAATCTTTTAGACCTTCTGAAAAAGGGGGGGGGGGGGATGGAGTATTACCCAACGGAGAACTCCAGACTGCCTCCTCCACCTCATTTAGACATGGCAAAATGAAAGGAACTCACAACAGGACTGGTGGCTTAGGAGAGGGTGGGATACATGCAGCATGGGAAAAACCTCATGCAGCATTCAAAATGGCTAACTTGGCTTCTACCTGCCATAGGTTTCATCCTAACAGGAACAAAATTACCCCTCACACAGAGCCAGGGAGAATGACTGCTGTATTCTCTTTCTGCTAGAAAAAAAAGACACACACACACCCCATACGTCCTTGTGGGCCCTCTATCTTGTCGTCCAACACCGACGAAGAGAGCCAGGTGGACTATCGATTAAAAAAAAACCAAAAGGACCACAACAGCATGCTCTCCACTCTACTCATTTTTACTATGCTTTGCTTTGGCACACTCCGGTGTTCTTGAGTGACTTGATCTCCAGTTTAATAGCACAACCCTTTCCCGTGTAGGAAACCCCTCGTTGCTGTATCTGTTCAGCCTCTACTCCAGCCCCTCAAAACAGTACAGGCCAAGTACAAAACTCAAGCTGTAAGAACAATGCAGATGGTAGCAGCACTGTAGTACAACAGCCAAGATTAACGGAGGCGGTTACCTTTCCTTCCATAGGTTCTAGTCTACGTGGGAGCCATCACAACGTGGAACTCGGACAATCCATGCAAATGAAGACTAACTGGATGAGCACAGTTTCCAGGATTGGGTCGTAATCAGTTTTAAGAAAGCAAAAAAAAGAGACAGATGAGACTCCAATTATGATGATGGACCTTTGCCTTGATCCCAAAGCTACCAATCTTAACCTGCAAAGCAACAAGACACTCTTCACTCTTAATGGCTACATTTATTTATCTAATCAAATTTATATGCCGTCCTTTCCATTATGACTCAAGGCAGCTTGCAATCAATTAAAACATCTAAGAAATTACCTAAAATCCTCACACAACCCTTCCCTTACCCCCACCCTCCATCCCGCCCAACTCTATCCCTGCCTGCCAAATAGAAAGGTTTTACATAATTTCCAGAAGATGAGCAGGCTTGGTCTTTGACAAACCACCAAGGGCAGGGAGTTTCATAATCATGGTGCAGCCACTGAGAACCCCTCTCTGTGTGCCCTTGCTGTATAAACTTCACTGGTGGATGGTACCTACAAGACGGCACTCCCAGCCTACCTCGGAAACCACAACCTCGGACATGAGGGAAGAGGCGGTCTTTCAGATACCTAAACCCAAGCCATTTAGGGCTTGATAGGTCAAAGGCAGCACCTTGAATTGTGCCCAGAAAGTTATTGGTAGCCAGTGCAGACTCTGGAGCACTGGTGTAATGCGCTCCCAACGACCTGCCCCCGAAAGAAGACAGGCCGTTGCATTCTGCACCAACTACAGCTTCCAAACAGTCATCAAAGGTAGCCACACATAGAGTGCACTGCAGTCGTCTAGCCTGGAGGTTACGAAGGCATGGACAACAGTGGCCAATCTGAATCTGATAAACAGGGTTGCAGCCTTTTCACCAGATGTAATTGGTTAAAAGTGCTCCTGGCTACCGCCTGCAACCTCACAACCTGACCAGGGACAGACGGAACCCTGTGGGATCTGACAACGGAGGACCCAAGAGGAAGATAAGCCACCGCTCATCACCACCCTCTGGGTTCTCCCAGCCAGGGATGAGCGGAACCACTCAAGAGCAGTCCCCCAAGCCCCTGCCAGATCATGCAGCTATGCCATTGCCACTACCACCCCACGATCAACTTTATCAAAGGCTGCTGAAAGATCTAAAAAAAAAAAATCAACAGGATACATACAATCGCCCTTGTTAATTGCCAAGCGATGGCTGGCCACAAGTACAGTCTCAGTGTCATGCCCAGGACGAAATTCTGATGGACATGAGTCCAGGAATCCAACACCATCAAGATGTGGCTGAAGTTGTGAGACAGCCAACCCATTCAATAACCTTCCCTAAAAAGGGAAGATTTGAGATGGGGTGATAGCTGACAGAGGAGTCAAGGTCAAGAGATGGTTTTTGTCAACAGAGGTCGGACAACTGTAGCTTTAAGGCCATCAGGCACCCTGACCTCCCAAAGGAAGGCATCGATAATCCCAGCCAGAAACAGCCCCAAATTCTCCCGGCTAGCTTTCACCAGCCAGGATGGGCATGGATCTAATTCACAAATTGTTGCCCACACCAATCCAAGCACATCCTCCATATCCGTGGGCGAGATTAACTGAAGCTGACCCAAGCAAACGGGACAAGACCGAGGCTCCCCAACCCCAAACTCTAACTCTGAACCCAAATTAGCAGTTCCCAAGTGAAGCCAAATACGAACTACTTTATCCGCAAAGTAGGTGGCAAACTCATTACAGCAGCCAACTAATGACTAACTCCAGGTGAGGGCAGCCAGGATTTAACAGGCTATTCACCACCCAGAAGAGCTCCGCTGGATGGCACTTTGCCGAAGCAATTTTATGATAATTTTGTTTTGCTGTGTTGAATTGTTTTGAACGGCATATGGCGAAAGCGGTGCCTTAACAAACTAAACTAACTAATCTAACTTTGCAGACGCTATGGCAGCAACAAAAAGTTCTCTCTGCTGCCACCACCATCACAGCATAGTCCTTCAAAAAAGATCGACGCTTTAGTTGGTTGGCTTCGGCACAAGTTGAAGGCCACCTGCGTTCTGTCTGCCTCAGGTCTTTTGTATACCAAGGAGACCTGCGCTGCTGCAGTGGAGGAAGCAGACACCTGACTGCCACTGTGTTGATGGTCCGAGTCAACACCATACCACAGATCGACCAGGTCATCGACAAAGAAGCTGTCATGGTCAGCGGGTAAATTCAATGTCTTCCAATCTCTCTCATTGTCTAAATAAATTGTTTCTGAAGCCTGATTCATGTACATACATAATGCTGCAAAGGAGAATACCCAGTCAGCCATGCGCTCAGTGCTTGCAAAGATATCCTCAGAGAGGAAAGACAGGTGACCAAGGACCCGCCCCATTTTAGTCGCACTTCTACAACATGTGTCATTGTGGAAACAAACAAAAAGACCTTTGCCATCCCAGGGGCACAGAGGGCACAAGGTGCTCTGACTGTGCAGGCACTGCTGTTTTTAAATGGCTAAATCAGGTTCACATGCCATGAGTCTCCAACTTGATGTACATTAACTGTTTACACATTTTAATGAGTTTCTGGTGCTATTAGTGAACCAATTAGAATTCCAGCAACTTGGGAGATGCAATTAATTCTAGCTCTCCTCTCCATAGCTCAAACCTTGTTCATCAGGGTTCCAGAAATACATTAGACACTAGAAATTTAAAGGGTCTCCCTCTGAACAGTCTAAACAGTCTATAACCATTGATGGCCAGGGCACACTGCCCAGTATGAAAAAAAAAAAATAGGCCTGACCCTGATTGTTCTGAACAAGATCAGAGCTACGAGAGAAGTAGAAAGTATCTCCCCAGGTGCTATAACACCAAGGAGATGTGTTTGTTGGAAATATATGAATTCTAAGTTGGCAATGCCTTTTAAAGATACTCAACAGAGAGAAGAATCCTGGAATCAGGATTGCTGGCAGACCAAGAAGTGTGCTGAGACATTAGAGGAGATCTAGCCTCTGCTGCTGAACCAAGGACTCCAATATTTTAACAGATTTCTCTTCCAAAGTTCCCCCACCTCCCCTTCAGCCTGTCTTGATAGTAGATTTGTTGTGTTTGATGGTCAACTCTACAAGGCTCTCTCTTTGGAAGCAATCCAAAACGCGGTTCCCTTTCAACGAGATTTGCTGCATTAGAGCAATTCAAATTAATTGCAAACATTTGAAGGTTTGACTTGGACGTCTTGCACCCACTAATTCTAGACTAGGTCACCAAACCAGTTTTGTGCTTATGTCAGTCCTGTCTAGACAAACTATTCAAAACAGGATGCAGTGATTATCAACAATACTGTGTCAGGTTTGCTGCTCAGAGATGCTGTGGGAGCCTCGAAAAAGGCCTGTCATTACACAGTCTGTTAAGACTCAGTTCTGGCGGCCGACTCTGCCTAATACAGCATTATTTACGTTAATACAGTATCAAAGTTCACTGGGCAAAACAAAAAGCATGTAAGAAAATACTGGTAAATATAATTACCCTGCAGCCCAGTGGGCCGCTGCAGACTCCTATGGGCTTGTCTGCATGACAGTCTAGAATCTCACTGCAGAACACCTTGTTCAAGAATTTTTTATTTAAAAAAAAAAAAAAATGTATATCCCGCCCCTCCTGCCCTCAGGGCAACCCGGGGCGACGAACAACGTTCAATAAAAACTATAAAAAATCTAAAACAATTTAAAAATACAGTATGTGGGGAAACCCACCCCACCCCACCCCTCGCCAAAGGCCTGACGGAACAGCCAGGTCTTACATACACGCCGAAACAGGAGGAGAGTGGGAGCCAACCGAGCCTCCTCCGGGAGCGAATTCCACAGCACAGGGGCAGCCACCGAAAAAGATCTAACATCGGTGGCCTTGCCCAGGGAACCTCCAAAAAGGCTCCCACCGACGATCTCAAGGGTCGCACGGGCACATGGGGAATTGCATCTCTTAGAAGCAAACCTCTGCGATTCCTACACAGTTCAATGGGCTCCATACCAAAGAGATGACCCCCACTGCTTGCCAACAACTGAAATTTCATGTCTCAAACAGAACAGAGATCTGGACCCTTGGATGCTGCTTCTAGGCTTGGAGGCTCCCACGATTATACCTGGTCTCCATTACCTTGAGTAGAGCACATTCCCTTCCAGCAAACAAAACCGACTTACAACCAAGTGGCTTTCCAACCCCACCACTTGAATTTGATGGGGGTGGGGGGAGATTGTGGCTTGCTTTTTTCTTTTTTTTTTGCACACCATTCCTTCCTGTGAAACTCTTCCAACCTCTGAATACACAGGTCGAAGTCTTTGGGCAGAAAGGGTGCAGGGTGTCAATTCTGTACAAATCTGTGCTGTCAAAACAGAAAAGTCATATAAGAGCGGATCTGTGAACATGAATCCACTGCAGCCAGGAGGAGAGAATTTTCCCTGAAGAAAAAGTCATACATTAAAAAGGAAAGGGGGAGTGAGGGGGATTAATGTGACTTTGAAATATCATAACCACTGTTTATCTTCCTCCTGCCACAGCAGATCTTTCCCATAGAAATAGCCTTAAAATTCACAGTCATTTGTAACTCTTCTGCTTTAGATGTGCAAACCTGGGGACAGTTAGAGTGCAGCAAAAAGAGAATGGAAGCTGTTTCAGTGGTTACACTGCCTGAATGCTGCTGAACACAAACTTTACTTAAGGCTCAGTCTTCCCCAATCGCTTTTCACTGATGGAATCTCAAGGCAGAGGTTAAAATACCGAGAAGCTTCCAGTAACGTGCACACAGGAATTACAAAGGGTACTTGCCCATGTTACCCGAGCGGGGGAAACTTACGTTCTGTGAACTCACGTCGGGGAAACGAACATCTAGCTCTGAACATGGGCGCGGGGTTAAAAGCATCCCGCGTCTCGCATTGTTTTCAATCACGGATGACGGGGCTCGAAATCCAGCCCTGTCGCCCGTGATTGAGAACGCCGCGAGACGTGGCAGATGATGCTCTTAACCCCGGCACCCGCGTTCAGAGCTAGATGTTCGTTTCCCCGACGTGAGTTTACAAAACGTTGCTGGGGTAAATGTGCGCACGGGCCCAAAGTTCAGTCCTGAAAGTTTCTGTCAATATCAGCACTAAGGTTGTGCCATTGCTGCTGGGGGAGCGGAACCGGAGGCTAGGACTGGACCGTAACACCTCCAGCAGGCGACCGCCTGGGGCAGATGGCCTACTGTATTGGTTTTGTCTTTTAAAGGTTTTAGAGAGATTGGTTGGGGGGATGTTTGATGGGTGAGTGTAGCAAGAGTGGAGGGGGGCCCCACAGCCCCCCAGCAAGAGGGGGGCACAGGCAGGGGTTCTATTGGTGTGGGAGACGAAACTGAGGTGATTGGGGGAAGAAGATGGGGACATGGTTCTGGTGGGAGGGAAGTGGGGGAGCTTTTCCACCTCCCTCTATCGCCAATCTGCCTCTGGGAGAGCCAGACTTGGGGTATAATCTGCGGTCACCCTTTCCCCAAGGGCCTTGTTGGCCCTCTGAGGGTTCTTGTGCTTGGGTGGTGGGGACTCACTATCAGGAGCCAGAGAGGGGGGCCTCCTTGGGGAAGGTAGAGAGTGGGGCAGCCAATGGACCAATTGGGATTGAGCTGGGCATGAGGATGTACAGCAGGGAGGGTTGGTGGAAGAAATACTATCAGGGACATTGGAGAGGCACCTTGTGTCTGTTCCCATGTCCTGCTCCCCTCCTGTCTCGGGATATTTGGGGCTCGAGGCCAGTGGGGCCCCAATCTAAAGCTGATGCTGCTTAATTCACCAATGGCAAATAAAACATCCATCATCTTTGATCTTATTCAGAAGGTCGCTGCATTAGAGAGACCTGGCTGGATGAGGCATCTGGGCCTATATTGTCCCAGATGGTGGCCACTCAGGTACTCGGTGCAGCAGCATCCTAAGAGTGGGGGCCAGGGGGACGATGTGGTGGTGATCTGTAAAGACACCTTGGCCTTTAGAAGGCATCCAGTGCTTAACTCTCCCAACATAGAGCGTGTCCACCTTGTGTTGGAATTGGCTGGGGATAGACTGGGGAGTCTGCTGGTGTACTGACCACCCCACTGCACAGCAGAATCCCTGACTAAGTGGGCTGAGTTGGTCTCAGAGGTGGTCCTGAGATCACCCAGAGTTATAGTCTTGGGTGACTTCAACATACACGCTGGGGCTAACCTTTGGGGGCCAGAGCATTATTTCATGGCCTCCATGACAACCATGGGCCTATCCCAGATACTATCTGGCCTGACACCCAAGATGGGACACAAATCCTAACTAATGTTTTGCACTGACCTGGAGACAGGCGTTCCGATTTCTGGAGGTGTTATAACACTGTTGTCATGATCCCAGAGACTAATGGATCTGATTAGCTTCCAGAACTCTGGGGGATTTGCCCACTGACCTTGATGGCTACTCTGTTGATGACCTGGTCACTTTATGGAATGACATTTTGACCAGGGCTATTGACACGGTTGCACCCAGGCGTCCACTCCCACTGCTGCAACAGCATAAGTACCCCTGGCATACAAAGAACCTGAGGTGGTTGAAGCGGGAGTGTAGCAGGGCCAGTCCTTCCCAGGGCCACACGGGGCACTGGGGTGTCTCTCAGGGGAATTAGCTCTCCCCCTGCTATGCAGTGTCTGCCTCGAGCCAAGGCAGAACCCCCTCTTTTCAGGCAGGGGGTACCCTCCTAGGACACAATCTGCACAGTCCAGAGGGTCTTTCCTTATAGTCCTTTATTGGGACTCACTTGTCCACTGTACCTGGGCTGCCAGCTCATCCGCCTACACCCTGCAGGCCCAAGTTGGTCTCTCCAGTCCTCAGGAGCCAGGCATCAACAACCCCCCAAAGTCCACAAAGCCAGGTCTTCGATCCCCAGGCCTTGGCCAAGCCTTTCCTAGGTTAGAGGCTCCCTCCTGGGCACAGCCTCCTGCAATACCTAGGTCCTACTCTGGTTCCCCAGTGGTCAGCACCCTGGACAGCGTAGACCATGAAGATGTTGCTTTCTTCTTCTCCCTGGCAGAGACTGAGAGCTTCCTCGCTCTGCCTTCCTTATATCCACAGGCAGAGTGGGCGTGGCCAGGCTTCCACTCTGCAGCCTTAAAGGGCCAGTGCCCTGCCCACTCTGTCACAAGGGTTCTCAGCCTGTATCCCCTCAGGCTGATCCCCAGCTCTGGGGTTGGCTCTGCCACACCCCTTAGGTGCACCCCACCATCTGACGGGTGCCCCTAACCCCCTTCTTAAAGGGGTATCAGCCCCTCTGGATTGCTCCCTGCTACAGGGAAGGTAGGCGGTTAGAGCACAGGTGGTGCTCAACTTGTGCTGAAGCGGACCGATGCAGCATAGATCATTTTTAAAGGACTATGCCATGGCTATGATGGTGGTGAAGAAAGCTTTCTTCTCTGCTATCATAGTGTCCACAAAATCCCATCCTGCTAAGCTATTTTGGATGGTAAATGGCCTGGTCAATCCAGTCTGTCTTCACCATGAACTCAACTCATCTATTGCTCACCACAACACTTATTAACTACTTTGCAGACAAAATCGCTCATATTCACCACGACTTGGGTGCTGCTATTTTGACGACAGAGTTTGGGGTTGTGGAAGCTCAGCCTTGTCCCATTCGTTGGGATCGATTTCAATTAGTGTTGCCCACCAATGCAGAGGATGTGCTTGGAGCAATGCGGGCAACCAGTTTTAAATTAGATCCTTGGCCATCCTAGCTGATGAAAACCAGCCGGGAGATGTTGAAGCCTTTGCTGGCTGAGGTTGTCAACATCTCCCTTTGGGAGGGTAGGTTGCCGGACACCCGTAAAACTGCAGTGGTCCAGCCCCTGCTTAAGAAACCATCTTTGGATGCTGACTCTCCAGCCAGCTATCGCCCTGTCTCTCACCTTCCCTTTTTAATAAAGGTTATTTAATGGGTGCTTGCCCAGCAGTTTATGGCCTTGGTCAATGATCTGTGCCTGGAGGTTAACAGAGAGAATTTTGTTCTGTTGATCATGTTGAATCTTTCAGTGGCTTTTGATACAGCTGATCATGAGATGTTGCTGACACATCTGTGGGACACGACGGGAGTGCACAGGACCACTCTTGAATGGTTCTGTTTGTTCCTGTCGGGGAGGTCCAAACAGGTGGTGAAGGGCAATTGCTCGTCGTTCCCTCAGGACCTCCTTTGTGGTGTCCCGCAGGGTTCCGGTCTGTCTCCCCTCTTGTTCAATGTGTATCTGAAACTGCTGGTTGAGATCATCCAGAGGTTTGGAGTGAGGTGCCATCCGTACGCCTACGCCACCCAGCTCTTCCTCTCTTTTTCATCTGACCCAGATCCCACAGTCTCGGTGCTTTCCCAGTGCCCGGCTGCTGTTGGGGACTGGAGGAGGGCAACTGAAACTGAAAACCAGACAAGACTGAAGTGACTATGGTTGGCCAATCTTGTGACTTGGAGGAACCCTGTTACTGAGGGGGTCCAGCACTCCAGCCACCTCTAGTTACTCAGGTTTGCAGCCTTGGAAGTGCTTCTGGACTCACTGCTACACCTGGATTGTCAGGTCACGGCGGTAGCCAGGAGCGCTTTTCACCAACTCCATCCGGTGAGGAGGCTGCGGCCCTTTCTTTCCGATTCAGATCTGGCCACCATCATCCATGCTTTCATTACCTCAAGGCTAGACTACTGCTATGCGCTCTATGTGGGGCTGTCCTTGATGACTGTGTCACAGTATTGAGCCATGTCACGGGGTTGGAGTCCACTACCCCACGTTTCTGGGTTAGGGGACTCAGTTTCCCTCACTTGCAGCCCGTCTGAATCAGTTCTCTCTCTAGCTGATTCATTCCTGCAAAGGGGCAACCCTTTTGTCACCCAAGTTCCAGAAGCTTCCCGTTCTCAGACTCTTTCTCTCTGGGTTCGCTACTGCTTGAGGGCACAAGATACTCAGACTGTGTTCCCCAATGCGAGACAACAGAAAGCACTTCTTAGTAAAGAAGAAAGTTTATGTAATCAATAAAGATAGTTTGAATGCAGAGTGGCAAATAAAAAAAAGTAAAGAATGCATTCCTAGTCTGTACCAAGTAGGTCCCTAGTTAAGATCTTACCCTACAGAAAGTCCATGCGCTTGAATCCATTTCTCAGCCCGATGTAGTGAGGCTGGGCTTTTTGTCCTTAAGCTGGTTAGCCAGCGAAGTTCCTTCTCCCAAATGAGGTTTTGGGAAAAAGATCTCCCCTCTTTTTATATGTTTCCAAGTCTCTTTGTTTGACTTTCCCGCCTGGAGAACTCTGTGCTTCTAGTCACCTACGCAGGAAGAGATCCATTTGCAACTGAATGGTGTCTGTCTGGTTTCTGCAGAGGTGTCGCTAGGCTTTTCTGAATACACATTCGGCCTGGCTCTGTCTCTCTCCGTTGCATGAAGTGAGTTTCCAGTTCCCAACGTTTACATTACATACATGTTTAACCTTTACTTTTACATATTGGTTAGACCTGTAGGTGTTCTCCGTTGCTGCCCCAGTATTATGGAACTATTACTGCAGCAGAGATCTGCCAGAGCCTGAGTATATTCTGGAGATGGTACAAAACTTTCCTTTTGGCACAGCATTTGGCAGGCAGGAATAAGGGTGATTTTATTGTATTTTTATCATTTTGTGTGTGTTTTTATTTCTGTAACCTGCCCTGAGCTTTCAGGAAAGGGCAGGGCATAAGTTTTAATAAATAAATAAATAAATAAACAAACAAACAAACATTCGCTAATTATTTTTTTAAAAAAACACTTGTGATTCCTCTGGCCAGAAACAAGACATCTGCTCTTTCTTCAGCTCACTGAAACACTTTCATTCTGCCTCATAAAAAGGCAAAAATTATGACACGACGACGATACCCAACCTTCTCTCTCTTTGCCAGAATCAAGGGGAAGAGAGAGACGCATGAAGTGGATACTGGATAGAAAACTCACCATTTCTCTTTAGATCCAATTCATAATTGTAACGCTCAAAGATGACACTCAGCCACAATACCGAGAAGAAGTCAGCCCACTTCGAATGACCTACCATAATACTAACCTCCAGACATTCATTTTTGATTAGAAATACTATACATTACTTAAATTAATCTCTTTGCAAAAAACCCAGTTATATTTTCCCTTAAACAAAGGCCATTTCGCCTTTGGCCTTTAAAAAATGCGGAATGCGCCTTTTTAAAAAAATAAAATAATATTTTAATTAAAAATTAAAACATTTGAGTCAGAAATTGGGGGCGGGGGAGGGAACCTACTCTCTCTAGAAAGCTCCTTAACTGGAAGAGGATGGGAGAAGATGCTGCAAATGTGACCTCCAAAGTGAGGCCCAAATGTACGGCTCTCCTCCCCTCCCTGAATTTGCAGAGACAGACAGACAGACAGACCACTCTAGTCAGCACCTTCCTGAGAAGCAGTCTACTGAAATTAACAAGCCCGCCAGTCCTTTTACACTGCCCCAGGTTCCAATTACATCACTGAAACTGATCAAAGGCTTGTCAATTTCAAGCAGCTGGGCTGTCTGCTACTCCTAGGACAGCAGCCACTGGGACTAATCACAGAGAACCAAGACTTCAAACACACCAAAATCTGAAGCTGGGGGATGGTTACCGACAGCAGCCTACAAGCCCAGTTACGGAACATGGGCAGGACGCAGACCACAAATCTGAAATCCATTTATTTTTTTTTAAAGGAGTAATTCCACCATCTTGCACCTCAAATCCCCCTCCCAATTTGGGAGGTTTCACAATCGCGTTTTTGTTTGAAGAGGTTTTGCTCCCTGCATGTTTTTACACAACAGGAGAAAGTGATTATTTAGGGCAAGCAGCAGGACTGTCTGGAGAGGGGTGCGGTCAAGTGCACAACATAAACAAACCTGGAACGAAAGCAAGATTTGCTAACCTTAGGTGTTACCTATAAGAACAGGGGGTTTTAAAACACAATTTACAAGGGCGACATTTAAGGTGGCGCCCTATTAACGCTCCTATCTCCGTTACTCATCTTAACTTTGTTGCTACCAGATTTCTAAACTTGACTGCAGTTATAGCTCAGAGAGGCCCCAAGGTTTCGTTCCGAATTTCTCCAAATTTTGATCTTTTAGAAACATTATAGTTTCCTTCCTCTGGGCTTGGCACTGCTGTCTACACAATGATATAGAAAAGTCAGCACTCCATTCACATTTTTAGCCACACAAAACCAAGACAATTTCCTACTCACAATTTCATGATTAACAAGCCACTGTCAGGAGGAGATCAAAAAAGAAGTGTGCATGGATTGGTATTCCTAGGCATATTTGTGGGTTTAGTATGATTTGTATCTTTACCTGTCTTCACTGCATTTCCCCCATAGCTGCCAAGGTGGAAAATGCAGTGAACACGGCTCCCTGCAGATGGATTGTTTTGGTGCAGAAGTGCCGCAAGGCTCTGCTATTTTGACAGGCCTATAAGGAAAGGAGTCAGAGAGCAGCCCTGCTCCAAGATATGGGTTTCAGTTTCTAGGTTTCCATTTGAAATGTCAGATACCATGTTTTTCATTAAAATCTGTGTTTACTTGGAACCTGGGATACACAGACCTAGCATTTGTGTTTTGGCTACAAAAGCCGATTCGGGCTTTTGTGTTTTGACACAACCTGAAGGCGCACCCCTAGTGTGTTGCAACTTAAAGAGCAATGCTTTCACCCAGAAATTTTACACTTGGCACCATGCTCCATCATCTAAAATACAGCAAATTTGTTTTTTAAGAAGCCAGCATTCAGCATCCAGTCTAACAAAACTTGATGCGAAAGGGGTCTTATTGCTGGAATTTTTGTAAGAAGAGAAAGCAGCCTTCTACTGAGGGGACTAGAACATCAGGGAAGAGAGAGGAACACACTGTGGCCCTACCCATTCTGGGGGCAGCAGCAACACCAACCTGGGATTCAAAGGAATGCGTGCTTTCCCCTCCTTACTCCAGAATGTTTACCACCAAAGTACACGCCTTGGGTGCATGTGATGCGATTCTAAGCCACCAGGCATAAAGCTTCTCTGTCATCCCGTTAACATTATTCTCCCTTTTCCCCCAGCAGAATGAAAGTCACCCCCTTGCTGCTTTCCCAGTCCTTTTTCTGGGTCAGTACAACCACAATCCCTCCAACCACATACTGCTGCCCTATTGGTTGTTGTCAAGGCTCATTAAGGCCAGGAGGAGACAAAAAGGATCGAGCGCACCATCTTTGCAGGCCAAAAACAGCTGATCAGCTATGGATAATTCCCACTGTTTAATGACCTGGAACAGGCCAAGTCAGAAGACTATCTGGCAACAAGAGGAGAGAGGGAGTCTGATCATTTGTAACCAGGCTTCAAACACCCAAAAAAACCCAAACCTATTACAGTTTTAAGTTAGAATAATTCTCTGCAGTTGTACTGTAGCCATTTCAGATCAAGATTGTCTAATTTACATGCATATTCATAATCCCTCTGCAGTTAATTAAATTCTTCAATCCCTGGAGTGTCGTTCCTAAACAATGGTAATTCATCTTACACAGATAAGGGTGCCCTCCATTTACTCCACTTTGTAGCCAACAGCATTCCCTTCTGATCAAAAATACCAAGAAAATCAATGCGGGAAACCTTAAAAATACTTAAACGTCAAGATTAAGCTTTTTTCCCCTTCCTTGAGGTTACACGTTTAAACGATAACACCCCTTTCTGAATTGGGAGCAAGAGATTCCATCGTACAATGGCCACGCTGAGCAACAGCAACGCCCTCACTTCAAAGGCTTTCACATGGAGTCAGCCCCCTGCATTAACCCACTTACATCCATGTGGAACATCTTAAAGACCAAAGGCAAACACTTGGTATCGAAGCAGCAGAAAAATTACAGTACCTGCTTTAAAGCTATTTTAATAGCCTGCAGAACACTAATCTAGTCAAACATCAGAGAGAGTAAATTCATTTGACATGTAATTATGAAGTATTTAATATTTTACATACACAAAATTGGAACATTTTAAAAGGGAAATGCTGGTACGCCAGGACACAAACCTGGTTCTGAGCCATGGAATTCTAATGCACAGCAAGCCCTGCTAAGCCAAGAATTTCATTGGGCTTGACATATTTATACCATCCCACTGAAACCTTGCTCTGTGGTTTATACAGCCGCAAAGCTGCACAAAAGGAGGCAACCGGCTTCATTATTGCTAACAGCAGAATTAGATCGACGAGCACTAGACCATCATGCGGGCAGAGCACCTCTGGCAGCAGGCTTGTCAGATCGCACAAGCTTAGCAGACGGGGGCATCCACAGCACTTGGGTGGAGACCCCAAGGAAAACACAAGGCGAGATGGGATGACAATTCACTAAGTGGCACTTTTTGCTGAATCAATGCCCTAGCACGGTGCCAGGGTCTGCCGGAAGTGCTGTCTGTCTGGCGGAAAGGAAGACCCAGAGCCAAGCTACTTGGGGTCATTAAGGATCCTACTCAGTGGAGTAAGGATACTTACAATCTACACACGGTACCCGTTTCATTTGGCTATTGTAATTACCCCTTCTGTTTTCGACTGGGCCTACAGCTGCTCAATTCCACAGCCCGCACCTTAGCAGCAACTAGAGCTCTTCCTAAATCAGCTCCAGTAGAGGAGAGAGCCCACGGCAACCGGGCTTGCAGCAAGACAGGAGCTCTGGTGCCTCTTTTAGTAACACCAATTAGTTGTCTTTTCTCTGGAGCCAAGTCAAACTGCATCCAAAGCTCTTCTCCAAGCCAGGGTACCTGTCCAGCCAAAAATGGGATTCCAGGATTTGGTTTTATTTATGTCAATATTCTGAGCACTCTCCAGAGCACAGATGGAGAAGTGAATTTTCCTGACCCAGAGAGGAGCCATTTATTAATTATTATTATTATTATTATTATAAGCATTTGTATAGTGCCAGCTGTACCCGGCGCTTTACAGAATAAGATAGATGCGGTCCCTGCCTACGGCTTACAATCTAATAGACACAGAGGGAAAGAGAGGGGACATAGGGAGAGACAAGGGATAAATGACATTCAAGCGGATGTGAAGTCTCAGGTGCACGTGCTTGGCTTGGTTGCAGTTAGGCAGGAGTCTGCGGGGAGGGCAGACAGTAAACATTGAGAGGAAAGTTTGCAATATTGAGAGAAAATATTTGCTTGGAAGCAACTGCCCAAATGTTCTGGGGTTGCGCGCTCCCACTGTCTGCTACTCAGAACCTAATGCAGCACAGACACTGCAGCAAGCAAAATTACCCTTTGCTAATTCATCTGGAGACAGCCTTGCAAACCATGGTTAAGTTCCGTTGAGCCTCCTCGGTTTTTGGAAAAGTTCCTTCCTGCCCAGAGCGCTTCTTGGTTTAACTAGATTCTTCCCTGGACTGAAGCCCTGTCAGTATCAACACAAGCGGAAGTGGAAAAGATCAGAACTACACCTGAAAAGAGTACCTGAAAAACAGGTAAACCTGCCAAATTTCTGGTACCCAACTCTACTCGAAAATATTGGCTACTAATTGGTACCCAATTACAACCCAATTCAGATATCCAATTGTCCTGGAATGTCCCCAATATCAACTTCCAGTCGCTATTTTTCAGTTTTCCATCCTGATTTTTCTGTCAGTAGGCCGGGGGGGGGGGGGGGGG
>QEPC01012035.1:3672005-3682494 GCA_003113815.1 Sphenodon punctatus | reverse complement strand
GGGGGGGGGGGGGGAAGGGGAGTAAATTAGAAAATCAGTAACAGAAATCAACTTTCCAGATATCCAGGTACCTGGGTAGCCCATTGAAAACCTGACATGGTACTCGAAAAAAATTTGTTTTTATTTCTGGGACACTTATTACCCCGTCCCTGCTGAAGGCAGCCTAGGGCAGCTTACAAGTATAAATTACACAATACAAACATTATCGAAAACGGGAAACAGACACGGGACAAAAAGAACGGAGCACAGCCTCCCCACAACTGAGGGGGGGGGAATCAAAATATGGTAAAATATATAAAACCCTACCCTAACCCCCCAACAGGAAAATAATAAAACCCATCCTCGCCCATCTGCCTTGCCAAAAGCCTGGCAGAACAGCCAGGTCTTATATTGACATCAGAAGGAGGGAAGGTCCAGAGCCACCCAGGCCTCTGCTGGGAGGAAGCTGCACTGCTGCGCCCGGGGCGGGCACCAAGAACGCCCTCTCTATAGTAGCCCCCCGGGATACCTGGGGGACCTCAAGACGTGCACTCCCGGTCAACTGCAGGGGTTGATCAAGGGCACAGGGAGTGAGGCAATCCCGCAGATAGATGGGGGCCAAGCCGTATAGGGTTTTCTAGGTAAGAACCAGCACCATGCACCTGTGTAATGTGCACCCAGCGATCTGTCCCCGTAGGGAGAAAATGTGGGTATTAACCCATGGCTGTGAAAATCAACCCACGCACTCAGAAATAAGACTCGCCAGAAATGGATTTTTACAGTCCTGGAAAAGATGGTCTCTGCAAATATTGCCCTTTTGCTCTCCCCTTTGTCGATAGGTTGTACGAAGGCACCAAAACAATGGGCAAGAAAAACTTCGCCCCAACCAAACCAGGGAGGCAGTGAGCAGTGTTTGCAGGGCAAGCCTGGCTGTTCTTTTGTGACTCTCTCAGACATGGCGTGTTTCTAACATGCAGCCAAAATAATCGCACAAAAGGAGGGGACTAGATCTTATGTTAAGGGCATTCACCACAACACTACATTTCCATGTGCAAAGCAGCCGGGCCTGCTAAACTCATCATCTGTTTATGTGAATCCACACAGATGCTGAGCGGCAGCTTTGAGAGAAAACAATTGCAGAAGAGAGATGCGTAATTTGAATTTTCTGTTTGCCTTCAAACATGCCTGTCACCATAATGGAATTGGAATTCTCCACACTATCTATTCAATCTCACCTCCAGCTGAATTTTGATTTGATTTCCCTCCTTTTTCTGGGCCTTCTTTTGCATTTCTTACTCAATTGCAGTAGAATAATGGAACATTAGTCATTTAATAGAGACCCCCAGGTCTCAACTGTTTCCATGGTGGCAATCATTGGCCTTCCCACAAAGCCGAGCTTTATTTTATATCTCATACACACTGCAGATTTACACACACACACACACACAAATATTTTACTTACATATATGGTTAATTTTTTCAAGTTTTGAGACAGTAAGTAATTCATTTAAAAGAGCGCTAAAGTCTCTTCCCATTTATTTTCAGACCTTCCTGTTTAAAAAGGGATTTATTTATTTTTGTTTATTTATTGACATTTATACCCCACCCTTCCCCAAAGGCTCAGGGCGGATTACAAGATACAATTAAAAGACATTAAGATACAATCCCCCACAAAAACATCCAACCTACTCCAAACACCCAACCACCTCCCACCTAATTCTATGAACACCCCAGCCATGCCTCCCGGGGCACAGAGCCAGTGTCCTGGGAGTGCCATGCCAAGGGTGGGAACATACCGTCGCTTCGACCATGTGCAGCCCCTCCTCTCTTCACTTCACTGGCTTCCCCTTCCTGAACGAATCCTGCACAAGCTCCTAGTCTTCACCTATAAAGCTCTTCACAACCTTGCTCCCCCCTACCTCTCTGCACTTATCGCCCTCCATACTCCAGCCCGTGCACTTCGCTCCTCCTCTGTCCCTTCTCTCACCCTTCCACGCCTTCCCTGCTCCCCTAAGCGCCTTCGTCCCTTCTCACTTGCTGCCCCCCATGCCTGGAACTCCCTCCCTGTCCACATCCGCCTTGCCCCCTCCCTTCATACCTTCAAATCTCTCCTTAAAACTCACCTCTTTCGCTCTGCTCTGTCTGACTCTTTATCCTGCTGAGCCACTATTCCTATACCTACGATCGGTTTACCCTTATCCTTGCAACATGGACCTGCCTGCTGTCATTCTCATCGTAACCAAGCCAAGTACGTGCACTTGAGACCTCGCATCTTCATGAATGTTAGACCCCTTGTCTCTCCCTCTGTTCCCCTTCCTATGTCTCTCCCCCAGCTCCTGTCGCTCAGATTGTAAGCCCTAGGGGCAGGGACCGTGTCTATTTTATTACTTTGTAAAGTGCCAGGTACACTGCTGGCGCTATATAAATGTTTGTTATTATTATTATTATTATTATTATTAATAATAACAACAACATAGGGTCAATACCCCGTGGGGAGGGGTGCCATGGCTGGGTAAGTGCTCTGTGGGGTGGGCCCCCTAAGGCATCCCGGGCGGTGCCCCTCCTGCCCAGAGGAGCCTGACCCAAGCTTGCAATAATGTGTTTAAAAAAAAAAAGAAAAAAGGTTCAAAAGCTCTCACTCCGCTTCTCCCAAGCAGCGGGGACCGGCCGGCAGCAGCAGAGCAGCTTTGCGCCGCACTTCCGGGCGGAGGGGCGCACTGCCCAACGCACATGTGCAAGCTCGAGATGAGCGTCGGTGCATGCATTAGGTGGAAGGCTGGGGTCAAGGCACCGTGCTGTTGCTTGAGCCACCATGAGGAGAAGCCTAGGAGACAGAGCTGGAGGGACTTGGGAGGAGACGCAGACTCCTTATGGAGAGAGTTCCATGAGGGACAAGTATTTCATTTTGCGGTATGGGCGGCACCTTCGCTCATCCCATACTGCACTGATTCAGGGACACAGTGGCCTGCAGTTCTTGTAGCCCAATGGGTGGCACTATAAGCAGAGCCCATATGGAGGCAGAAAACACACAATGTAAAAGGATGCCTGGGCGGCTGTGCTAAACGCCCAGGCCAGCAGCAGCTTGGGCGGAGTCACTGCTATCACCTGCCCAGCCCAACCACTAGAACTGCAATTTATGATCGCTAGGCAAATGAATGGTTTACACTAGGCAGGGTTGGCTGGGGAGGTGGAGCAAGCAGCAGGAGTGGGAGGCGGCTGACTGAGCTACGTGGGCTTTTCACAACATGTGCTAGCTCTCTGCCTCCTCATGACTTGCCTGTAGTATGTCAACAAAGACATCGCTGAACTAGAAAAGGTGCAGAGAAGGGCAACGAGAATGATAAAGGGTATGGAACGGCTTCCGTACAAAGAGAGGCTTCACAAGCTGGGTCTCTTCAGCTTAGAGAAGACAGAGGGGCCATGATAGAGGTTTATAAAATCTTGAGTGGTGTGGAACGAGTAGATAGAGAACGGCTATTTACCCTCTCAACTAGTACTAGAACTAGGGGACACTCCATGAAACTAGCTGCCGGCAGATTTAAAACAAATGAAAGGAAGTACTTTTTCACTCAACGCATAATTAACTTATGGAATTTGTTGCCAGAGGACGTCGTCAAGGCCAGTAGTAGAGCTGGGTTTAAAGGAGGACTGGATACGTTCTTAGAGAATAGGTCCATTA
Source organism: Sphenodon punctatus (assembly GCA_003113815.1). Lineage (NCBI taxonomy): Eukaryota > Metazoa > Chordata > Lepidosauria > Sphenodontia > Sphenodontidae > Sphenodon > Sphenodon punctatus. The sequence continues at coordinate 3,678,836 of QEPC01012035.1, read as the reverse complement.
ATGGCTATTAACCAAGTAGCTTATGGGATGAACTTCTTACTGTTGGGAGCTGGGAGTGAACAACAGGGAATTGATTGTCCATTGCAACTGTTGGTTCTTCTCCCGTGCGATCGAGATTGGCCACTGTCGGAGACAGGATGCTGGGCTTGATGGACCATTGGTCTGACTCAGTATGGCACTACTTACGTTCTTATGGGTGGGTGACTACCTGGCCTGGGCCTGGAGGCAGAGGGAAAATGGAAGCTGGTACAATAATTGCAGGCAGCCCTTGCTTGGTTGGTTGTGTTTTTTGTTGGGGGAGGAAGGGACCTAGAACTCTTGTCTTGCACCTTCCTGCTAGATTTGGATGTTGCAGCTGGCCAGTGTTAGAGGCAGGGTAGTGGGGGGGGGGGGGGGGTCCGCCTACTACTGCCCAGAATGGCCCTGTGGCAGTGTTTCTGCCCATGAACCCAAAGAACTGGGACTCCAGATCCATATGATTGCACAACAGGGAGCATCCCCCTTGGCTACTCTGCACTCTACTGGCACTTCCAGAATTTTTCTGAAAGCTAGGTGAGTGGAAGGAGCTACCACCATTTTGGGAAGGCCATGAGAAAGGGGGTGGAAGAGCTGACAAGTCCGTGCCTTTTTCAGAGAAGGTCCCATGCATGATCCTGGTATTGTATTTCTACGTTCCTAAAGTTTTCTTAAGATAGCGCTTCAAAACCACATTTCTTTTCTATGCTAAGATGCCAGTTTCTATTGAACTTTATTGCTACACAGGAACATTTCAAAATACTTTTACTAAGTTTGGCAAAAATTAGTTGTGATTCTGTGCTTCAATTTTAGGATACTACACTAGAGGCAGATTAAAAGGGGCAGGGGCCTTAATTTTAGAAAACTCTTGAGTCCTTATTTGTGTGGAGCAACTACTTCTAAAAAAAATAAGGCCCCTGATCTCGAGTCGTGTATCCAGAAATATTGGTCCCTTCTGAAAACCTTGGCATAACACAAATTGGATCTCCAAGTTTTTGGTCTGGTCCATAAACATCTCCTAACTAATTCAACTGGCATGCATTTTCCAGAGAACTATGTAGTGGGGGATGATACGAGAGCAGGGAAAGAAGCTATTCTCGGATTTAAAGACACCGACAGTTCATCTTTGATGGTTTCCATGGCAGCTTTGAAAGCTCAATAAACGTTCGTTTCCCCATTAGAACTTGGATGGAACGGAGCATATAAAACACTCTGAATATCATTATCATTAACCTATAAAAGTTCTTGAGATGTGAACGTGGTTCTGTATTCATTTTGGGGGCAATACAAACTATTCAGATGAAATGGAAAGCCTTAATTCCATTGTCAGGAACGGAGGCTATTTATTTGTTTTGTCCCATTTCTATTCAGCCCCTTCCTGCTCACACATCTCGGGGAAGCTCACAACATCATAAAAACCATTAATACAACAAGGACAAGAATCTTCGGTATTCCTCTCTAATCACCACAACAAAAGCGAAGGGAGAAGTGGGAAGATTTTTCCATGTGTTACACAGAGAGAATTCTTCTCTGGGTCAAGTAATATCCTGTTCTGCCATAGATGTCCCCGGAGAGACCCTCAGAGGTGGGGATAGCATAGCAGTCTCACAATCACTCGCTCTACCTCAGTTCCTGGTCATGAAAATGGGAATTTTCATGAAATTTCATGGGATAGTAGCGATGCCAAATACACTCTATAATCTGAGCTGGTGAGTTATTTTACAAAGGGCACTATCTCTCTCCCCCACCCCCACCCCCAGGTTCACGAATGGCTAGGCTTTGCATGAATGTTCCCTGTCTGGTTGCAGCAGCTACCCTTTACATTGCAACAGAACCGTGTAGCACATTTTGGGGGACAAGTGGAACTCCACGCTGCTGCTTCTGTGGTGTGCTAAGGACTTCACATAATATTGTTGGCTTAAGATGGTTTGCTTTGCTTGCTCTGTGTTTGAATGGGCACTGCTGATTTTCCCCTCCTCTCCCAAGCATGTGAGAAGGGAGTGACCATTTTGTGGGGGACCCACTGGCTGTTGCTGCTTTCAAAATTTGGGGGGGCGGGTTGTATTGGGTGGAACTGAATTCAGAATTCAGGTTGACTAGGCTTTGCCTATTGTTGGCTAGGCTCCACCTACCGCTGGCCTGGTCCCACCCTGCGCCCCACCAGCTGCCACAGGTCTTTTTATCCACTTCATCTGGTGAGACGGCTGCAACCTTTTCTATCGGATTCAGGTCTGGCCATCATCCATCCAGCCCTTTATTTCCTCGAGGATCGACTACTGCCACGTGCTCTACGTGGGGCTGCCCTTGAGGAGTGTTCAGAAGCTGCCGTTGGCGCAGAGCGCGGCGGTCTGGCTTCTGTAGGAGATGGGTCACTGAGAGCACACAACACCGGTGCTCCCAAGTCTGCCCTGGCTGACAAGAGCTCCCCTAGACGCAGGGGTCATTGTGCAACAAGAAGGTTGCACTGAAGGTCCTTCTGCCCCCCCTCCCCAGCGTCTCCCCTTTATGAGAATTTGTTGGGATTACACCAGAATGTAAGTAGCCAGTCATCTCTCATTTTGTCTCTGCTTCAGTTTTCCAAATATTTCTATCAAAAATCCCTGTTGGCTGAAGCACGTTTGAAAGGGTATGATAGAAAAAGGGTAATTCTAATGACAAGCTGATCAACAGCATCATGTAGCGATGGCAGAGCCAAAGAGACGAGATGGGTGCCTTTTAACGCCCAATGACTGTTAAAGGGCAGATGGGGTAAGGATGCTTGTTGAGTCTCCTGATAAAGAGAGATCGACCAGCCCATTCACAGCATCTACTCTCCACCCCACCCCATCCCCCGGGATAGGTGAAGATAAAACAAGATTAACGATGGCTGGTTTTGCTCAGAGACTAACATTACTTGCTCTGGGCGAAGAGAAATCTTGCCAGAATGTTATGAAAACATAATAGATGGAGACTAAGTAGCTCAGATGATCTATTTTATTGAACCAACTTCTCTTGATGAGGGGATACAAGCTTTCGAACCACACAAGACTCTTGCCTATCATAGGCCTGATGAAGTGTGTGGAGTCCTTGCATACAAGAGTCCTTGTATCCCCTCACCAACGGAAGTTGGTCCAATAAAAGAGATCATCTGAATTACTCTGTCTTCATTCATTACATTTGGGAACCAACACGGCAACCGCACTCCCCTAGACATGAAAAGACAAGACAATGGATTCTGATCCTAAATGTCAGCCTGTCTACCACGTACAGTAATATTCAACCTACGGCGCGGCGGGAGATTATACAATGCAGAATTAATAGCAAGGGAGAGGATACTCTTCCGAAGGAGTCCACTGAGTTTGCATTTAGAGTTATGGTTTCCCTGTTCCAGTAACACCGGGAGTGGAGAACATTTTTTCTCCCACAGGTCACTTTGAAAATCAGTACAAATTCCACAGGGCAGATAGGAGCTGGAAGTGAGATACTTAAGGATTGCACCAGGGATGGGAAAAGTTGGGGAGAGTCTAAATTATGGATCTATGCCATGGATTTATACACTGCCCATGAGCGCACGCCCTCATCTCCGCTCCCTTCCCTTCCCCTTCCCCCAACCCCCTGAGATCCACTTTTTCAGTGCTCGAGGGAAGGGACTAGATTCGTGGGCCAGAGCCAGGAACTAGAAAAGGGCCAAATAAACACACAGCCCTGGGTTCTCCACTCTTGCAACAGATCACAAGTAATCAGTCTTCAAGGACAGAGTTTGTCTTGTGCCAAGTCACAAAATACCATCTCCAAAGAACCCTCACGCCACTTGAAACTTAGTCAGAAAGACTAAGAAATGAATGTCGTGTTACGACACAGGAAGGACTGAAGTCATCCACAAGCCTTTTTCCCCGCCAACATAAGCTCAAGAAAGTGGGGCTGATCCCAAGCCCTACGTGCGTGATGCAGGCCCCATGCCAGCAGGGGTGCACATACACCCCATGGGCTCCACACACCAGTCCACGGGGCTTGGGATTGGCCCCATTGTCCAGATTTCCATTTGGAAGAGGTCAATGCAGCCCCATCTGGAAAGAAAGTCTGGAGGTTTAACACTAAGGACGCGATCCTTGGAGCTGCAGCATGGTCCACAGCAAGCAGGAGTCACCACCTCTCTGAAAGCAACCAGTTCTCAGAGCATTTGTGCTTGAGTTTCCTGAAAGCAACTGGAGTGCATGTTGAGGCTCAGCCAGATCTCCTTGGTTCCCTGCACTCCAGCCAGACAATGCTGCCCAGTCACAGACACCGTTTCCACCTTCCAGGAGGCAGACCTGGGGGAGCGGGGTGATCTATACCAGAGCAGCCCCTTCTCCTGAGCAGCACAGCCCCTGAACTGCTCTACTCTTTACACAATAAAAACCCCATCCACATATTTATAACATGCTTATCATTTTTATAACATGTTTATAACTAACATGCTTATCATTGACAGACGGTGTGGTGTAGCGGCTAAGTGCGTAGTATCTGGACCGGGAGGTAGGGGGAGGCCCGGGTTCAAGTCTCGCCTTAGCGAGAAACTCACTGGGTGACCTTGGGCCAGTCACAATATTCACTCAGCCTAACCTACCTCACAGGGTTATGAGGATTAAAAGTTCTGTTAATTCGTTCTATGTGAAGCACTTGGGAGGGGGGCTATATAAAAAAAATATCAGCAGCATCAGCATCCTCTTAGCCTCTATACAACATCATTCAAAATGGCAGCAAGCAAAGTCTGCGTACCTGCTTGCTGTTTGTAAATCCATTTTAAACCTTTCCCCCCACCCCCAAATCCCATCTTAAACAGTCTGCCTTGTAAAAAGAGACTGAATCCCCCTCTAGTGAAGTCTTTTCAGGCAGATTTAATGCTACCACACACACACACACGTTCATTTTATGATAAAGGAATCAGCGCAAGGTGCTTTTTTGTTAGAAGGTCAGAAAGGGAATGGATTTGGAACGGTCTGTGGTGGACAGGATCTGACAAAGATTCATTTCAGCAGCTATTGTCTCTGAAGCCAGAGTCTGCAGAAGGGCATCACAGCCTGTCAGCTGGGGGAAGCCAGCTCTGCTGACTACACCACTTCTTTGAAAAACCATTTAACCCAGGGTTTTTTCTGTAAGATTAAACATCATGTAGAAATTAACGTATAGAACCTGTGATAATAAGAGCAATACCAAACAAATGCCATCAAAGGAAAAACAATAAAACTCTGCTTGTTTGTTTTGTCCTCTCTGTTTACCGTTAGCTATTGTTTCTTTCTCTCGGACGTATATATTTTTACAGCTTTGTTTTTAAATGTCTGGCATTTCTCTCGCCTTTTTTCCTCCCCATTTCAACCCCGCTCTCATTACTTTGACCTATCCACTCTCACCCAAGTCACCGTTGTGACTTGGCCTGGAGCTTGTATATGCTTGCTCCGGAGCTTGCATAGTCTCACCAACGGAAGTGGGTCCAGTCAGAGAGATCATCTGAACCAACTCATCTCCATCTCATTGGAAGGGAGGCTCAGAATGAATTTTATTTTACTTTAACATACGTGTGTCTCGATATCACCCAATCAGGGGGGGAGGGGGTGGGAACACTCATGGAATACTGAATGTGCCTTGCTGAGAGACCTAACAGTATCTGAACAAGTGAATTTAAAATAAATAAATATAGACGTCTTCTGTTTATTGCAGGAGTGGTGTAAAGGGGTGAATGCTTGGTCCCCTGTCGGGGATCTCCATGCTACCAAGGAGATCTCGGACACTGCAGCCTTCCACCATGCCCTTTGTTTGTTAAAGCGGCATTCAAAACTGGGTGCAGAAATGCAGATCTGGACAGAAGCACCCTGACTCCAAGGGACACTGGAGTCCATCCATAAAACCAAACTGGCAGAGGATAAGGAAAGTGACACCCCTCCCTGGCTATCCCAAGCTGTGCAGATATGCTTCTAATCCCCTGCCATCCCTCTTTCAAGCACACTGGGCATTATTTCTCCCCACAGCCAGAGGAAACTGGATCTGCAGATGTCATCAGCTGCATTGGGATTAAGATAGCTGCTCAAAAGAGAGCAGAATCACAGATGCATCTAATTTATTTAACTTTGATTTCTAGTTTACATCAGAAAACGCAGCGAAAATGCTACCACAGAGCATATTTCTGCCTATGCAATACGGCACTGCCCACACTTCAAAAAAATAAACAAGCAGAAATAGTAGTATTTGGTCTATTGTTTCAAAACTTCCCTCAAATTTCAGATACTGTAGGATCAATTCATTGTTACTGAAACAACAACTGGTTAAGAATCAGGGAATGTAAAACTCCAAATGGATCCTAGGAGTGTTTTGCAACCTCTGAACAGGAGTTGTAGCTCCTGGGTTTAACAGCTGCAATTTGTTAATATGGGTTGTATTTAAAGAGCCTCCTTGGCATGATGCAATTCTTCATCTTTACCAAGGGATTTTATGTACTCCTGAAATCATGAACGGTACCTAGATAGTTCAAAAACAGACACACAAATAGTTAGGAATGCTCGGCGTCCTCATCAGGGCCGTGGCTGGGAGGAAAGTGCAAAGGAATTCGTTCTGTGTGCAGACCGCACAACCAGCAACACACAAGTTGTGTAAATCCTTCCCCAGCAAAACAATTTAAGAGACCCCCATGTTATTTGGGGCACACACTGGAGGGGCAGAGGAACTGATTGGAAGCAAGTTGGACTAAAATAGCGAAGCACTAATTGCAATGAATCATGGAGCTACTAACAAAATGGTGGGTGCGCCCAAGGAGACGTACAACTGAAGATATTATTATTATTATTATTATAAGCATTTGTATAG
>QEPC01012035.1:3656307-3667754 GCA_003113815.1 Sphenodon punctatus | reverse complement strand
CCTAACCGCCTTCGACCCTTCTCCCTCGCTGCCCCCCATGCCTGGAACTCCCTCCCTGCCCACATCCACCTTGCCTCCTCCCTCCGCTCCTTCAAATCCCTCCTCAAGACCCACCTTTTCCTTGCTGCCTTTCCCAATGCCTGCTAGTCTTTCCCCGTACACTTACTGTCTGCCCTCCTCTGCTGACTGCTGCTACCAACCTCTTTGTAACCAAGCCAAGCACACGCACCTGAGACTTCGCATCCGCTTGAATGTTTGTCTGTCTTCTCCCCTGTCTCTCCCACTGTCCCCTCTCCCTGTCTCCCTCCCTTTTGTCTTCTAGATTGTAAGCCACCGGCAGGGACCACGTCTAGTTCTGTGTTCTGTACAGCACCAGGTCATACGACTGGCGCTATATAAATGTCTATTATTATTAATAATAATAATAATGATATCACAGCATCCACCTTGCAGACCAATAATCCCATTCAAGATCTCCCTCCTGGAAGATGCTCCAGACCCCACAGAAGGATCCACCCAGCATCCCACTGGGGCATGATGGCGTCAGCTGGTCACTCGTGCAGGGAGTGACGTCTCTCTTGCAAGCATGCTCCAGCAGGGAGCTCAAACCCTCTCCTGGCTCCTGCTCCTTTCCCAGAAGGCTCCCACCTGCTTGGTTTGAGTCAATACACCCCTGCTTGCAGTCTCCTCGGAGCTCTCTGGGCTTCAGGATTGCACAGGTGGTTAGCGGTGTTTCTGACCTGGACCCAGGCCCACTCCAGGTCTGCATGGAGGACCAGAAAGCCTGTGTACTATAGTAACTCCCAACAATACTCTCCCACAGCAGGGCTTCCTGGGTGCGACAGCAGTGTCAGCAATCGCAGCAGGAGCGGGAGCTGCTGCGTGGGCGAGAGCAGGGCCCAGGAGCAGCGTTGGCAGCAGAGTAGCAGCACCGCTGCTCCCAGGAAGACAACAGCCACTCCATGTTTGAGTGTCTATGCCTCTTCAACCAGCATGGGTTTTGTTTTCCCCATGGACAGCCTTGCCCCTGTTAACAGTAGGACCCATACACCAACACCAAAGGGGAAGCATTCTACCTAACCAGTTCTGCTCTCTCTCGGCCTCGCTGTGTCCCCCTAACCCCCTGGACTGTCATAGCTCCCCCAGTTTCTGCGTATGTGCTTGACAGGGCAGGCTGACTCCTCAGCAGAGCGTAGCCGTCCAAACCTTGCAACACCCCCCTATTTCTACAACATGTCCTATGCAAACAACATGGAGGGTCAGAACTTGCACCTGAATTCCTTAGAGTGATAAAGGCAAAAATCTGACCCAGCACTATTTTCCCCAAAATGTCTGTTAGTAGCATTCCTAGACGGAAACGGACAAGACCAGCCACTTTCTATACACAGCCCAACAAACAATGAATTGTACCCAAAAAATGAGACTTTCCTCAACCCAAGCCGCCCTCTCGAGTAAAGTCCACAGACAGCACCCCCACAGGAGAATTCCAGCAGAATGCCCCTCACCTGCAAAAAGAAGTCCAAACTTTTTTTTATCAGCCTTGCTGCTCTGGTTAGGTTTCGGATATGTTTTTTGCATCCTGTCATTACTGTATTGGTTAACTTGAATCACTAGGACCACAGACCACTCTCTCTGGAGTCATCAGTAAGTGGTCTGTGGATCGGGGCCTGGATGAGCATTTGAAGCCAGCAGGAAAAAATAGGAACTCTTGTATTCGGAGCTTGTAGAGGAGTTTCTAAGGAGTCCTTTCCATTCCTCTGAACGCGGACAGGCAAACAGGAAATTAAGCTCTGCAACAGTAGGAAAAAGACCAGCAATTTAGAACCAGGCTGCTAGAGCAGCCGCCTCCGTTTCATAGTGTTGCAACTGTATTTAGTAACCCGCTTAATGCTGCACTTTTGTCAAAACCCTTATCTTGGTAAATTAGTCAGTGACTTTGATTTTCCGTCTCTGGCTACCCCTGTGACAAGGCTAGTCGAAAAGAAAAGAAAGCCCCTGAAAAGCTGCTCTCTCTTAAATTACCATCCACCTCCTTCACACCCATTAGCTATTCTAATCTTGAGTGGAGTGGGCAGAGAGGGGGGAAACTGCAGCACAGCTAAACATAGAACTCTGCATGACACCAAGTAAAATATCCTGAAAATTAAGCATCATTAACTATGCCATCCATTTTATTTCTCCCTAACTAAACTGGGAATCTCACCGAGCCCACAGCGTGACAGGTGCTTTGCTGGCAGGACAAAGATGGAATTTAACATCAGGGAGTGCAATCCTCAAAGGCCTCTGTTGGGTGCAAGTCCTCTAAAACGAAGGGGGCTTTGCTGCAGGAGTGCTTTGGAAATCAGAACCCAAGAAGCAAGACGACCCTACTGCATTATAGAAGTCGATTCAAAGAATCTTTAGGAGATTCTTAATTCCTATCCTCACATTCCCCACCCCAAAATTGTCTTAGGATATACACGGACACCTGTTTGGCCCAGAATATCAAAAGATGTCCACTCAGGTTTCCAGTGAGAGAACAAATCTCACATACAAGAGCTAATTCATGGCATGACAACCAGGGTGTGAAATTTGCAGGTGCCTGGGAGCCATTGGCACCCAGAAAACTGAGGCTGGTGACTGGTTATGGGGTGTAGTGGGGCAAAAACGGTTTAGTATGAGGACAAGTGCAAAGTGATGCACATTGGGAAAAATAATCCAAATTATGAGTACACAATGCTGGGTACTAAGCTAGGAGTTACCACTCAGGAAAAGGATCTGGGGGTAGTTGTGGATAACACACTGAAATCTTCAGCGCAGTGCGCCGCAGCAGTCAAAAAAGCAAACAGAATGTTAGGAATTATTCGGAAGGGAATAGAGAATAAAACTGAGGATGTCATAATGCCTCTATACAAATGAATGGTGCCACCGCACCTGGAATATTGTGTGCAGTTCTGGTCGCCTCAACTCAACAAAGCCATAGCGGAACTAGAAAAGGGACAGAGAAGGGCAACAAAAATGATCAAGGGCATGGAACAGCACCCATATGAGGAGAGGCTTGATAGGTTGGGGCTCTTCAGCTTGGAAAAGAGACGGCTGAGAGGAGATAGGATAGAGGTCTATAAAATCATGAGTGGGGTGGAGCTTGTAAACAGGGAACAGTTATTTACCCTCTCAACTAGTACTAGAACTAGGGGACACTCCATAAAACTCACAGGTGGCAGAGTAAAAACAGACAAAAGAAAGTATTTTTTCACTCAGCGTCCAATTAGGTTGTGGAATTTACTGCCAGGGGAGGTGGTCAAGGCCAGTACTAGAGCTGAGTTTAAAAGAGGTTTGGACAAGTTTCTAGAAGATAAGTCCATTAGCAGCGATTAGCCAGACAGGATTGGGGAACAAAACCCTTTACTGTCGGGAGCCTGAGGATGACCCACAGGGAATGGATCCCCCATTGTGACCTGTTGGGTGCTTCTCCCAGGCCCCCGTGACTGGCCACTGTCGGAGACAGGATGCTGGGCTCGATGGACCGTTGGTCTGACCCAGTATGGCCCTTCTTATGTTCTTACGAAATCTGGCAACTGAATTTTTAAAAAAATAAATGTTTGGCTCCTGGAGTTCAATCTGAAATTTCATACCCTGATGATGACCTTGCTTTACATACAATTATTGCCTGACAGGTGATTCCTTCTAATCTACCTACAGGTCTTGGAATTGGGGGGGGGGGTGTAGGGTAGGCAATGGCAGTGATTCACAAACCATTTACTCCCAATTAGCTTAACTGAAGCCCTGTAACTTTGTCAACATCACAGTGAGCCTCAAATTTCTCTCCCGCTCCTGTGCATTTGAAAAAGATGCACACAGCGCCACACTTGGAAACCCTTCCTAACGGGGAGAGGGGTGCGGCTGCCTAGGCTCTTAGCCAGCCCCCTCTCGGGGATGTGATAGATGCAGTCATCCTGCACCCAAGCAGGGAGTTGGACTAGAGGACCCTCAAGGTCTCTTCCAACTCTAATTCTATATAGTAAAACCAAAATCTTACTCCTGCTTAAACCAGATCACCTTATTATTATTATTATAAGCATTTATATAGCGCCAGCAATGTACCTGGCGCTTTACAAAGAATAAGATAGACATGGTCCCTGCCCGAGAGCTTACAATAAAGTCAGGTTATTTATTTGTTAAGTAAAGTTCCTTAATTTTTCATAATCCATGGTTCCCATGCTTCTTCTGGGAAAGGAGGGAGGTTTGGAGGAGTGGGCTTTGGAGAATGGCAGGATGGCTTAGTGATAAGCAGCTCTGAGGGTTGAAAGTACTTACATTTGAGGCCGGGTGGTGCGTGGGGGCAATAGTAGCCTCCAGCACACCTGTGCCACTGTGTTTCCTATGGTCATTCCCAGATCCAGCTAGTCTGTGAATGCCAAAAGGAAGAGGTTTAGGTACGCAGCCGAACTCTCTGTGACTGGCAATCGGGAAAGGCTGACAGGCAGGAAATGGCACAGTGGGGGCAAGGGGGGAAGGTTCCCGAGAACAAACGGGCCTCATGAGCACTGTCGCAATGTATGTTTCAGTGAAGGGTCCAAAGTCTCCGGTGTACATGTGGCCAAAGAAGGGGGACTGATGGAAGATACGGGTGTTGTGGTTCTAGACCACCTGGCTAGCACATCCACAAACCGGGCACGGTCGTCCGCTACTGCCTGGAGAACCACAGAGAAGAACCCCTTGTGGTTCAAGTAGTCGTCCTTGCTATGCGGAGGGCAGATGATGGCGATATGGTTGACAGTCCCTATGCAGCTCAGGCATCCCTTCTGCTGAAAGCAGACCTCCATGTGGGCCAGCCAACTGCACCACCTGGTCCAGCGTGCGGCACCTCCACAATTGCCTGCATAAACCTCCATGGACATGGTTGCTAAACACCATCTCTAGTTTAGTTCTACACGGCATGACTGCGTAAGGGATTAACACGTGGAAACAGCTTGGCAAATCTGCACTAGCCACTCACCCCAGACGGGTACAGCCTTTCTGCAGGCAGGCGAGTTGGAGAACCCCTCCTATAACCCAAGACCTCAGGGGCTGCTGCTAGATTTCATAACTAGGAACTTTTTTTTTTTTTACTAACCAACCCAAAATAAGTATGTTAAAAGAGTACATTTTTATAAATGTTAACTAAGACATAGTAGCTAACCCATATTAAAAATCACTGCGTGGACAATCTCCCACACGTTTAACAGCCCCAGGCAAAGGATTGGGTGCCTAGCTAATGTTCTTAAGCCAAAACTAGCCGCTATCAGAGACAGGATACTGGGCTACATGGACCATTGGTCTGGCAGTTTTTAAACACACATCAACCTGTCTACATGTGGATTTTGAACACTTAACAGAAACATGGGTTAATATTTTTATTTATTATTTTATTTTATAAATGTTTACCCCGCCCCTCCTGCCATGCAGCTCCGGGTGGCTTCCATACATTTAAAAAACAATAAAATCAATTTTAAAATCATCATAAATATTATAAAATATTAAAACAGGGCTAGAAACAGTCATAAAAACCAGAAATAGGTGGGGGAGCTAAAATAACCCCACCCTACTCACCCTCCCTCCCAAAGGCCTGGGCGAACAGCCAGGTCTTACAACTTCGCCGGAATGTTAAAAGGCTTGGGGCCAGGCGAGCTTCCTCCGGAAGGGAGTTCCATAGCCGCAGCCCAACTACCGAGAATGCCCTCTCCATCGTGGCCCCCCGTTTAACACGGGGGACCTCCAGGAAGGCACCCCCGGCAGACCGCAGGAGCCACTCTGGGGCACGGAGGTCCCTGAGGTTAAGACGACACCCTTTAACATGTCAAGCCCTCGTGGGGACACGTCCCGAAAAAGAATCATCGCTCAGATTCTTAAGCTAATTTTAATATGTAGTTTATTGTCTATCAGTTTCAAAGTCTCCCCCTCACTGGCAGCATCTTTCCTGCCTGCAGGGACTGCCCCAGAGCCAATACTCACCCTGTGACAGACCAGGGCTAGAAATGCCAGCAAGGCTGCTCAGATCTGAAAACAGCTCAGAGGCCAAAAAGTTCAAGTAAAATGTCAGTTTACAAAGTTTCACTTGCCCTCTTTCGACTGCCAGTAATCAAGACCCCTGCTGGCTTTATCATCTCAACCTCAAAGTTTTATAATATACTCTCAAAAACACGCTCGAGAAGTATGTAATCTGTGCCACCTGCAATAAACGCAGCAAAGCGTTTAAGGTGTAATAAACCTTGATTTTTAATTTCCATTTTCAGTGTTCAGAACAAATTATTAGAGATGAAAAGAAATGGGGGAGTTATTTAAAATGTGCCAATCTCCATCCCCCTGCCACCTGCATGCTTCACACAAAATAAAAGTGGCAAGATTAGTGTTCCTGGCTTGGATACAATCATCTCAACTGTAAAACAAAAATAATTAAGAAATTAGAAACCCTTTATGAATCCAATATTACATCTAAAAATAGATATCTGTAATAAAAAACCCACTAAAGCCCTTTAGTAAGACTAATGTTGACACAGTACATTATATTTTAAACAGAGTGTCATGAGAGGAGGCTTTTTGCTACGCTGGTTCCAGCTAGACACAACCAGTTTCCAATAACAAACGTATTTTCAGAATGCCTGAAACTTAAAACAAAATGGATCAGATTTAGGCTTAGAGTAAACAGCAGGACAGTCTCCCTGACAATTATTTCAGCCTTTACCAAGCAGTACGAGCATCTGGGCCTGGGGGTTGATGTTAACCAAGAAATAACACTGAGAAGAAATTTGAAACTGCTCTCAATCAATCTAACATAGTATTTTGTATTATTTTTATCTCCAAAAACTCTTCTGAACTGTTACTGAACTCTTCAGTCTTGTGGCTCCCCAACAGAAGTTGGCCCAACAAGAGAGATCATCTGAATGGTTTGGTCTCTTTTCCCAACAGACATTTCATGCTAGTTGTTTGTTTTTTAAAGCTGACTGCAGATATAATTTAGGACATTTCCTCCACGATTCAACTTAGCAAATTAATATATTAACCATAATTCCACTTGGAGCACGTCTATTCTCACACTAGGTAACTAGCAGATGTAGAAAATTCCCTTAATCTTTATACCCAGCCTGGGTCCGCAGAACACACTGCTACATCCTCAGCAGAAAGCGACCAGTACCTGAACAGCGAAACATCAGAGCATTCAGCATTATAAACAGGTCTAAAAACCTGCTAGCTCGACGTGCTGACAAAGCTAATGTATCACTGGCAAAATATATATATATTAACCCTGCTTCTTTGTTACACCTACAGCAAAAGTCAATTCTCCTTATGTACCTATGGTTGGACCACATACCACTGGAGCACTGCACACAAACTTATCTCTTCGAGTTCCTATTCTGCAGGAGATAGGCAGCAGGACACACAATGTATTACAATCCAGGTCTTCATGGATTCAGAATGCCGACGATAACAGAAAGATTGATGTTTACGGTAACTGTGTAAAATGCGCCCTTCCTTGTCTGAGATTGTGCTGCAATCATGAGAGGCAGTAAAAAAAAGAATAGAGCCCCCCCCCATGCTAAACCTGCCACAGGTACTTGCATGATCCTACGGAAGCATGACAGCTCAAGGACAATCAGGATTAGACTAAATTAGGAAGTGCAGACCAGGAAACAGGAATTGGTCGTGTTGGACAATGGCCAGCTGTCAAAATCCACAGAAGAACTTTTCTCTCTCAAACCCTGAAAGATAAGGGTGTGAAACTTTTATTCATAAATATTTATGGGAAGGAACTTGTTAAAAATTAACTGCCACCGTTAAAGGGTTTGTACCCTTTGGAGCTCCCAGCATGCAGCGTGGCCTGCCTGCTCCTCTGAAGCCCTGGCTTTCAGCATTCCTTTCCTAGATGCTTGTGTCATTTATCCAATCTTTTTTTTAAAAAAAAGACACATAAATGCACTCACACAGAAGAGAATCTGTGCACATAACACAGAAGCTTAGGTTAGGGTTGGTTTTTCAAAGGCTCATGCTCAGACTCCAAGATCTTTCTTTTGAAAAGAAAGAGGGGAAAGAATCCAGTGAGATCAGGGTTTAACCCTCGTTTCAGGTTTACTAAGCATGGAGGAATTATTAATTGATAACAAGCCACATGCCACTCAAACCTGCTAGACTTGCAAGCACAAAGGAGTTAGAAACCAAAACCATTTGTCCAAATAATTACAACCTTCTCCACGTTACCCCATTGGTAGTTTCCAAATGAGAACGTTTTCTTGGTTTCCTTTTTTAGATTTCAAAAGGCTTTTCCACCCCAAAAAAGAGGCAAGTCTGCCTTCCCAAATGTGACTAGACAAGTCAAAAACACAACCATGTGATCATTATTGTTTCATCTGACTCTACAAAAATCACACTGTGAGCGTACAGAGCTGTAAACTTACAGATGTCCATTTTAAAACGGTAGCGTGAGAGGAGAGCAATCATTCCGATTTAGTAACCTGGTTTCTTAGTTAGAAGAGAACGGTTCTCGCACATACCGGCAAAAGTTCTCTCTCAATGGAATGAGATCGAAATTACAAATCAGTCACTTCTCTGTTGGTGTTCCTTACCAAGGTATTATGCCTACCATCTGTCACAGATAAACAGTCCCCTTTTCAGAATATTTGTTTTTATTCCAATCTTCTTCCAGACCCTTTCTCTAAAGGATTTGTGCAAATATCCCAGCTCTCTACCCTGTTTCATCTCCCCACTGTCCAATTCTACCATTTAAACTTTATCTATGGTTTCTAAACTTTACACAAAAATCAGTCAAACTGTTGCCACCTCTGTATGAGAGATTTCCATGCTACACACTTCTGCAAGGAAATGCCCCCACCCTAGACTAAAGCTACTTCTTACAAAGTCATGTCTACATCCTGCAGGAAGGATTTCCAGAACAGGGCACCTGTAATTAGGGGATCCCTACGTACAAGCCCCAGGAAACGGTTTCAACTTGTCTATGTATTATCTCCTATCCCTTGGCAAGCATCTTTAGTCTCTGTTCAATAAGATCCAGTCACTTGAACAACAAGAAGTAGAATGTCCGGATACTTTCGTCTGTAAAATTGAAAATGCTGTTTTAAGCCTCCAGCTTGCTTGCTTTCTTCCACCGTATCCCCCACCTCCCGGCCCCCAATCCTGAAGTTTACCATGATGGTTTTTAAACTTCAAGGTGATTAAGCATACGATTCATCTTTGATAAATTCGCCAATATAAAAACAGTCCTGATCTACAAGTATTCAATATGTGCTATTACCTAAGTCACCCATTCCATCCAACATCTGCTGCCGATTTCATCCTCTGGTTTGATAGGCAGTTTAATACATTTCCCGGGCTAAGCCATTTTTCTAATTTTAAGATCCTTCAGACCCACTTCTCTCCTTATAAAAACGTTTCATTAGCTTTTCAGTTTCAAATTATTTTAAAGAGCCTGGAATTAGAAGTAGCCATCTTAAAGCAAGTCTTTAGAAAATATAAATTTACCAAAAGTAAGTATTATTGAATCCAATTTAAATAAAGGTTATTTTAAAGAAAGAGGGGGGGGGGGGACTTCAAACCCTAAATCTTCTTAGCAGGTAAATTAAAAATGTACAAGTCAGGCTATGAAAATGTTTGGATAAAGCTCTTTTCAATGGTAACTGTACTACCCTGTAATTTTTTTTATACCACTCTTCCATTTGGGGGAAAAAAAACAATACTAAAAAAAATACATATACCATGGAACTATTCCTTAAAAAGAAAAACAAAGATCTTTATTCATTCGCACTGTGCCCTCGTACAAGACGAATTTACATTTCACGTTTGCAAAACAAATTGCACCATAATGTCATTTTAGTAGGAACACTCTTTTCAATCACCTTCAATAATAACCTGAAGCAGATTATTTTATGCAAAACACTACAATTTGGTTTTGACAGGAAGAAAAATAAGCACAAACAAATGTAAAAAGAAGGTTTCTGCTGTGGGGACACAAAGAGCATTTTTCACCAACTAGGAGACCCCTAATCAGAAAACCCTTCTACCCAATGTCAGTCAAAAACAATGGCGCCGTTCCCTTTTGCTGCATGTTACTTAATCAAAATAATTATATACATCCAAAAAATGGTGCCGGCGTGTACGGGATCGAGTGCAGTGTGTTGGGAATTGCACAGAGCCACCCCCCTGGCCAGGGTGGAAAACAAACCCTTTTATCTTGTGCCTCCCAACCCATCCCATTCGCTGCATTGCTGGATCTAATGAGATTAGGGGGGGGGGGGGGGGCAGCATCTTCTGACCGAGCTTGTTACAGGAACAAACCACCCCCTGCAAAACAAAGCCCCGGAGGGAAAGTGCCCAAGCCCGGCAGACCCACCCCACCCTTGCCAAGGGCGCCCCAATTCTCTGCAGTTACTGTCGACATGGGGGGGGGAGGACACACTGGGATTGCTGGTTTTCAAGCAGCTACATCCCAGCCCCCTCCCTGAACCACTAAGTCTTACAAATCCCCCCCCCCCCAGCCCAGCTAAATCAAGAGAAGCAGCCCCGCTCCCTACCCCCAAGGCAGGGGGCTGCTGTCAAAGAGCAAACCAGCCAGCAGCAGAGAAAAGGCCAGGAGGGCTGCAAAAAGTTCAGGGGCAACCGGGATGTGGGGAGGCAGAGAGGAAGGAGGACCGAGAGGGAAGAGGAGGAAGGGAAAAGGAAAGAGTAAAAGAAGGGAAGGGGGAGGGAGAAAAGAGTAATAGGGAAGAGGAAAAGGAGGAAGAGAAGAGAAAGGAAGGGTGGAAGAGGAAAAAGTAAAGGGAAGGAGAGGAAAAAAAGAATGGGAAGAGGACAAGGAAAGAGGAATGATGGGGATGGAGAAAGGAAGGGAAGAAAGGAACAGGGAAGAGGGGAAGGAGAAGAAGAAAAGGGGAAAAGGGATGAGGATGGAACAAGAAAAGTAAGGAAAGGCAAATAGGAACGGGAAAGAGAGGGCGAGAGAAACAGGTAAGAGGAGAGCGGAACGGGGGAGAGGAGAAGGGGGCAAGGGGGAGAGCGGAACGGGGGAGAGGGCACGGTGGGGAGACGAGGCCAAGGGAGAGGGCAAGGGGGAGAGCCGAACGGGAGAGAGGGCAAGGGGGAGAGCCGAACGGGAGAGAGGGCAAGGGGGAGAGCCGAACGGGAGAGAGGGCAAGGGGGAGAGGAGGGGAGAGCCGAACGGGGGAGAGGGCACGGTGGGGAGACGAGACCAAGGGGGAGCGGAACGGGGAGAAGGGCAAGGGGGAAGAGGAAGGGGAGAGCCGAACGGGGGAGAGGAGAAGGAGAGAGGAAGGGGAGAGCCGAACGGGGGAGAGGAGAAGGAGAGAGGAAGGGGAGAGCCGAACGGGGGAGAGGAGAAGGAGAGAGGAAGGGGAGAGCCGAACGGGGGAGAGGAGAAGGAGAGAGGAAGGGGAGAGCCGAACGGGGGAGAGGAGAAGGAG
>QEPC01012035.1:3611265-3646847 GCA_003113815.1 Sphenodon punctatus | reverse complement strand
TGAGACTTCGCATCCGCCTGAATGTTTGTCTGTCTTCTCCCATGTCTCTCCCACTGTCCCCTCTCCTTGTCTCCCCCTCCTTGTCTTTTAGATTGTAAGCCACAGGCAGGGACCGCAGCTGATTGTATGTTCTGTACAGCGCCAGGTTGCAACTGGCGCTTTATAAATGTTTAATAATAATAAATAATAATAATAACTCCATTCTGACCCGTTGTACGCTTCTCTGAAGCAACCAAAGCGGGTGACTGTTGAAGACAGGCTGCTCGGTTGTTCTGACCCAGTGTGGCACTAATGTTCTTGCAGCCTGCCGTGATCCCCTAAAGCAGAAGTTCCCAATTTTTTGTCTGTGCCATCCCTTTTTGAGATCCTAGCCCTAATCCCATAATCTAAGCAGGAACAAAAACATGCAAAGTCTATCAAATATCGTTCAGGGTCATGACCATATGTGCAGAGGACAATCCTTATTTTGAGAGCCTCTGCCCTAGAGTCTTACAAACCTGAAGACAAAAAGAAGCCCACACTTGTTTTTAATCTGATTTTTTTTTAGGGGCCTGACTTGTGATGATTTTTAACTACTTGGATGTGGTAGCCACATTATAGCCAGTGTGACACGAGAGAGACGAAGGCGGAAATATTTTCTGCTTGTTTCCTAAATCTGATAAAGCGTGTGAAAGATATTTCCTTAAATAATTCAGGACCCAGATATAATATTGCATTTAAAAAAGCAAGAGGAAAAACGGCAGCTGTCGGAGAAAGAAAAGAGAAGGTAGAGACAACATTGTGGTACATTGCAGCTTGTTACCAGGTACAATGAGGAATGGGTAGTGAGCCAGCAAACCCCAAAGCATGAGGTGCCCTGGTGTGTGATAGAGACCAGAGGGGCACCCTCTGCCTCGAGTAGATGAGCTCACAGAGGATGAGGCAGGGGTTCCCCACGCAGTAACTGCTGCTGGGTGATTCTTATTATCCTGCTTAAATGCAGGGTGGATGCTGTAAATTTTGTGCTGCTGGGATCTTTTTCACAGTATTTTGCATTTGGCCAAATTGTCATAGAAACTCAACCTCTGGCAGCCGAGAATGACACCCTGAGTGGGAACATGTGAGCTAGGCTAGCCAGGCCCTGTCAGCAGCTGGTCTGTATTCAGGGGCAATAGGGGGAGTGTGTGCCACAGCTGCTGAAAAGGATCAGCCCACAATCCCCCAGGGGAGAGAGAAGCCCCCCCACCCTTGCTAATTGGCCTGCTTGGCATTTTGTGAGTTTTTTTAAGATAGGAGAGATTCAAAACTGATGAAACCGCATGCTGGGAAAATAATTGATATACAAAATTCAGATCATTTACAGGACTGAGTTAATTTACATAATCTGTTCTACTTCCACAATTTGGGTTTCCGGTGGGGGGGTATATGCAGAAAGCACAGGTCTCGGACGCTCCTCAGCCCCCACATAGGGTGACCCAGACCCACATTTCCCATGCAAATAGCCATCTGGGGCTGCAGGGTTCTGCAATCCAAGCCCTCCCTTTAAACTATTTCTATCAGCAGCACATTGTTATTCTATTGTTCTGCTGTTTAAGCCTTCGTGATTTGTGCCATTGGTGCAGCCGCCGCGTACGGAGAACCTGGGTTTGCAAACAATACTAGCTTTGCCCTTCCCGGCTGCTGATTGGGAGGCGGAGGGGTTTCTCTCTGAAAAATGCTTTTCACCCCACAGGCTGAAATACACAATTGGTTGGTTAGCGTGCACTGCTTTTCCAAACTCTGAGCAAGCCTGCGTGACCTTCATTCATCCCAGACAGCAACAGAGAGAGACATGCAGAGTCCATCAGTCTCAATCAGGACGACTCCTCCATCTGCAAATGGCAAAATTAACCCCTCCTAGGGTGCCATGACCCATCATTTGGGTACCTCAGGCCTAAAAACTCACAAACCCTAAAAGACACACAAAACAACCCACATGGGGCGATTATTGTGGGTGGTTGTTTTTTTTTTTACTGAATCCAGCAATGTGCCTGAGGCTGACCAGTTGGGACTAGAGACAGCTCCCTGCCTGCCCTGAGGACTGCAGGGAAAGGTACATGGAGAGGGGGCTACTACACCCATGAAGCTGAGAAGCTGCGGGGGCATGTACAGGGGAGGAAGGGTGTCCTGAAGGCCGAGTCTGTATAAGGAGAAGCAGAAAGAAGCTGCCAAGGTCCACAGGCTGGGGCACAGAGTGTGGTGGCAGGATCAGTGCTGGGTAGGATCAGCCTAGTGAGCCGGTGTGGGGTCATGGATAAGGTGCTGGACTTGGATGTGGGGAGCCAGGGTTTGAATCCTGCCCTAGCTATGAACTCACTGGGTGGCCTTCGGCCAGTCTCAGCCTCCATTCCCCATCTGTAAAATGGGAGTGTGTGTGTGTCTGTTTTTCGCTGTGTGTTCCCCTCATCTTAGATTGTAAACCCACTGGGCAGGGATAGGACTAAAGCACCGGGTAGGCCTAGTAACGCTATAGAAATTATTAGTAGGATTATGGTCCGGAATGTTGGTGCAGGATTAGTGTTCTGGTAGGGTTGCCACCTATGCAAATGTTTAAGGAACTCTTATGAAAAATACATGTTGCAGGCCCTGTACCAGTGCAGGCCCTGCAACATGTATTCTTCATGTGTTCCATAAAAATGTGCGGACGTGGCAACCCAGTTCTGGCACACGGACCAAGGCGAGACTGGACAAGCCCAGGGTGGGGTGAAGTGGGCTCACAGGGCAGTTGCATCCCACAGATGCCGAGCCCCCATCGAAACAGACAGTCCCAGAGCACATAAGGTCCAAGGTTTGTGGAGACGTGAAGAGGAGACAGAGAAGGTAGAATCAGGAGGTTGACTGATGAGCCACCCAGCTGCCTCTATAAAGGCCAGGAAGCTGGGTGCATGGAGTGAGATGGAAGAGGGCGGTGGCTTGACTGGCACTGGGGGAGTTCTTAGGGCCAATAGTGGGCCCTGGCCAGCATGAGCCAGCGGCTCTGCAGGGTCAGCTGCCCCACAGCACTAGTCTTTACAAAAGCAGTCTGTGGGGTGAGGAGCTAAGGAAAGCCAGACAGAAGAGGTAGGATTGTGCAAGGGCTTCCCTGCACAGGAACCCCAGATCTGTCCCAGATCTCACCCATTCATTCTATGCATCCACACACCGGCCTGTGATTAAATACCCCCTTGCCTCTAGCTCTCCCAATTTGATAACCCCCCTCCCCCCCACTGAGCCCATATGCGTGTTCCCCAGAAGAGCTCTCTAGCTCGTGCCAATGGGGTGGGCGTCTCTTGCACAGAGCCAGATTTATATTGTTTTACAATGTATATTTATTAGGATTCGTTTATTTTATATGTGATGGAAGCCACCCCGTCACCTGCAGGGAGGAGGGGCGGGGCACTCAATATAAATACATAATGCAGACCCCCCAAAATGAGCTCTGCTGCTGTCCCTCCCCCAGCTCAGTAGACACACCCAACAGCTCCCCACTGCAAAGAGACCCAGTTCACGCTGTCTGCTTTGCTGGTCTATTGTTCTTCTTTCTCCCATTCCTCGATGCTGTCCCCGTGCACCCTGCCCTTGTCCCCCACAGGGTTGTGCAGTAGCCTAGTCGCTGCTTCTTGACTCTCTGCGCCACCTCAACCTCCCAAAACAGCTGCAGGCTCAACAGTTGTCTCTGGAATTGGAGCATGGGCACCCCCAACACACACACACATACCCCTACGGCTTCCTGGAAAAATCAGTGTCTATGGGAGCTTTCCCTGCCTACTCCTGAGAAAATACCTCTCCCTTACCTCAATTCACCTGGGGATCGGGGGAGTAGGATATTGCATCTCTGAATATTCTGGCATTCGATATGGCCCTGCTGGGGAGAGGCTAGTATGGGATGTAGCTTGCAAATATGACTACCCCAAGGCGGGCCCCTAACCTCCCATGTACTGGATCAGGCTACCCACGCATGGCCCCAGTGTACAATGCAGGCTGGGATTATACAACAATAATGGTATGAGAATATTGATAGACCAACTGAATAGAAATCTAACAAATGCTAGGGAATTCCTTTAAAAATTAGGGAAGACATCAACTGCAAAGTCCAAATAAAATTAGCAAACGGCTTGTGGTTTATTCCGTGTGAACTCTTCTTACAGAACTTCCAAGATGTGTTGCTCTTAAATCACCAACATGTTTCGACCATAAAGCCTTCTTCAGGGCTTATTTACATCCACAACTTGATATCATTACTGAGAGTCCTTCCAACGACAAAATGAAAAATCAACATGACAACCATGTCAGAAGATGGCTTACTGTCAGATTTTAATTTAATCATGGCCATAAGAAGTGGCTTCCAAATATATTAGTGAATACCTTGTATTATGGGCCACGTGTCTTGTCACACCTCTCTAGTGACTCTTCTGTTCACTAAATACATACCAAACAACAACACATTTATAATCGGTTCTTTCATACTGAGTGGACAAGCCAACTTAGTATACCTTCCAATAAACTGTGACTGACCTCACTGTGTTCTGCCTACTTAGTAGCGTGTCAACTCCTCCTCCTTCAGAATGATACTTAAATTTACCCGGTCTCAGTCTTCAGACCAGGAATAAGATAATGAAGCACTTTCTTCTGCTAAATAATAATAATAATAATAATAATAAAACTAATTTATAAAAATCAAATCTACTATTTTAGTGCATCTACCACACATTAAGAACAACTTCCTCGCCTCTTAATCTTTCCAGCATCAAACTCCCCTTTGAGCATTTTCACTCTTCCAGCCAAAAATTCCTAAATAAATACCAAGCAAACCAGATGGAGCAGCTGACCCAACATATTAATCTGGTCCCAACATTCTAAGGCGCGACCGTTGTGTTCCGTCCCCACATTCATTAAAGGGGCGCTCCCAAGGGAGGGGAATGAGCAGATAGGGACAGATTTGGATTAATAATAAAACAACAACAACGTATTCTTACTACTAATATAGCACCAGCAATGTGGTTGGCACTGAACAATGATGATTCGAGATAGGTCTCTGCCCCAAGGCACTTACAATCTAGGAGAGACAAGGAAGAGGGGCCCATAGGGAGAGACGGGGTGCATGCGCTTAGCTTAATTACAAGCAGGAGAAGAGGGATCCTGGAGGACAAAACAGCGCAGGGAGTTCACATACCTGTGGCAGCACAGAATGACAGCCTGAGAGATTGGATAGTTGCATAGATATGCATAAATCATCATCATAGACTATGGTGACCCCTCAGCAAAGCTGACCTTAACCCAGGGCAGCTCAGGTTGAATGACCTGCGTCCCACTCTTCTCTCTACTTCTAGAGATGGAAAATCCTTTTGGCCATTCAGTCCATCTCAACAGCCCAGTGTAAGGCTACTCCCAATGCCGTGTATTCTGCACCTAGTACCTGCCTTGCACCCCCTTGCCTCTGCACCCAGCTCCATGCCATGTATCCTGCACCTGTCTCTTATACACATCTAGATGTGTATAAGAGACAGGCACCTAGTACCTGCCTTGCACCCCCTTGCCTCTGCACCCAGCCCCTATGCCGTGTATCCTGCACCTAGTACCTGCCTTGCACCCCCTTGCCTCTGCACCCAGCCCCTATGCCGTGTATCCTGCACCTAGTACCAGCCCCATCTTTTTTATTAGACATAAATGTTCCTTTACATTTGCATAAATTTATACGAACAGATCCATGTAAATGTTTGCAAATTAGCACTGTCAGTGTTTCTTCCCTGGACAGGTGGCAACCTTATATCAGTTTCTTATCTGGTCCCTCTCCAATTCCTGGGTCCAGCCTGTGAATCCACTCTCTGCCCTCAAGCACTGAAATAGCGAGCTCAGTGGAAAGGAGCAGAGATGAGGATATGGCATCAAGGATAGGGGACTGATCCTTGTAGAGAGATCCAGGATCTGGACCATCCACATCTTTCCGTTATCCCAAGCACAGCCACTCTCCCACATCGTATACAGACAGAGCTCGTACTAATTTTCAAGGTAGGCCAGGGGGCGGGAGGGGGGGAAGGTTCTCTGCTGCCAGGTTAAACACATCTCATACAGACATTTAACAAGTCAGAGCAACCCATTTCCCCTTTCTCAGCAAAGAGTACATTCAACTACATTTGAAGGCAGCACCTTTAAAGCAGATTTTTTTAAAAAAATAATCTTCTTTTTTTTTTTTGCCTGATACCTCAGGCGCTTGTGAAACTCACTGCCACAAGATATAACTGAAGCTAGGAGCTTAGCAGAATCTTTAAACCAACAAGATGTGGGAAAAGGTCCATTAAAGAGGATGGAAAGCTTTATCAAAAATAAGCTTCAAGAATAAACTTCACAAGTAGGAACTTGTTTTGGGGTATAGGACAAGTACTAAGCGATGACTGCTATGAAGGAGCTTCCTCACTGGTCAGATCAATAGTTGTCTCCTCCTGGAATCTAGTATCTTCTTCAGAAGCATCTCTTACTGGCCACTGATGAAGATAGGACACAGTTCACAATGGCCCATTGGTTTGGTCTGGCAGAATAATACTGAGACTTGACCAGTCTGTACAGATTCCTGTCTTTGAAATGACTTATGTTTCAATGAAACTCAAATTTAGATTAAAATTCTAAAGTGTCTAGGATACGTCCGCTGCTAAATAGACATGAATTATTAAATCCTAGTAATTAATAAATGAGATATTGGTGAAATTCCATAGGGAATAATTTTGTAGGGTGTGACCTGAGATATTTCCCATCAAGGCCTCAAACCCCGTCAGGCCACTGTAAACTCTGCAGATTATGACATCAAAAGCTGCTGAACCAATCACCCTTTTCCTCTGCCAATTAATTTGCATGCTTGGGTTTGATTGGGTAGAAGCATTCACGTGGGTAGTGTACAAATAGATTATGCTTAATTCTAATTAAGGAGTAGAAAATCTATAGCCTTTCAAATACTAACATAGGGAGCTCTGCTAAGATTTGCAACTACTAGTTTCCCCTTGTGGTTTCTTGAGGCAGAGAAAGGCACCCCTCATATGACCTCCTGATTCAACAATTATTATGATCACTTGCTGTAACAGAGAGAGAAGTGCATCTAAGGAGGGTAAAGCAAAGACCAAGGATTTTGAATGTTTTCCTTCCGTTCCCAGCTCTCTGCCAATAATTCACCGTGCCCTGTAGATCTGGCAAGTTTCAAAAACCATTCTTCTGTGTCTCATTTTTAACCATCTGTATTACACACACATGCATGTTTATTTATTTACGGGACTGGCTTCCGCCATGGCCCAAAAAAATACAACAAGAGAAAACAAAACAACATAACAAAACAGCGTAACATAGGTGTGCAAAACTAGAAAAGGGACCAGCCATTGTTATTTATACAATTTGCGTAACCCCATGGCACCAGCTCCAGTTTAATCATTTTTGGATATTGAATTTAAAGTCTTCTACTCCACCATAACACTGGAAGCGGAGATGGTAAACGAGTACGTGCCAATACCAGCCGTATCCAACCTGCAAACCATTTAACCTTAAAAACCTTTAGACCCTTGGGCCAATAGCTGGTTTACGTATAGATCCAATTTGGGCCCTATTTCTAAGAAACCAACCTTATAGAAATAACATAAGGTTCATGAACACATGGTTTGACCCTGGTTTCTTTACTCTTCATTGGGGGGGGGTCACTACAGCAAAACTTAACCCCTGGGAACAACAAACCTTGGTATAGGTTATAGTTGGAGTTACTGCCCCCTAATTTTCCTAGTACTTCTTCCCCTTCAGTTAGATTTCTAATTCCAGTCATCCCTCCTTAACTACCGTCGCCCTTCTCTGGGAGGCCAGCAAACAGGATGTGAGGGACACAATGTCCTCCTTGGTCTCATGGGAGAGTAATCTCTTATACCCTCAACCCAGTTCTGCACGTGGGGTATCAAGATTAAACTATTGGAGCCAGACCACGCTCAAAACTGTGAAATAGGAGCAATCAAACAAAAAAAAATGTTTAACGGTCTCCACCCCTCCTTGTGAACAGGTGCACACTCATCTCTCGTAGGGTGTCCTCTTGTACCTCCCCTCCACAACTGCAGTTTCGACCATTTGAAATCGGAGGAGTGTATAACTTCTCCGAAGTTTGGGGTTGGAAAGAATATCTAAGTAGGGTTCTGTCCCCCATACGATCTTTGTTAACTTGAACCATGGGGCAACTCTCCAACTTCCTACCTTTGCTAGATCCTCCTGTCTCTCAGTATCCTCCAATCTGGTTTGGATTTCCTTCTTGATCCCCAGCAGGGATTTCCCCGCAAAATAAGCAAAGGAAAACCCCTGTCTCTGGAGAAGATGCGCCAAACATCTAAGCCACGGGTATCCTCCAATTCCGTCGTATTTCAATTCCTCTTGGAGACACTGTATTAAGCAGGAGTAATGCGTGCCTGCTTACGCAGGGCCTTCCTTAACATTTGCAGCATGCTTTGAGAATGGATAACCAGCTGCAATAGAAGAGAACATCTATTTAATAACTTTTAAGGATAATCATGATAAACAATAATTCTGGTCGCTCTTGCAGCATTGCACAGGGGTCATCTAGTGCTTGGGCCGTGCCAGCAAGACGGGCAGCAAAACCCAGGTTTATCCCTCTCAAATCCTTGTACAGCCAGCTTGCCACCTCGCTGTAGCAATTGTTTGAAGTCAGGCCTCTCTCCAGTGCTGCTAATGACGTTAATGGGACAGATAGCAGCTCTGCAAAATAGGGCGGGTGAGACGAACTCAGCAAGGCTGCTTTATCATCCCAATGCATTTGGAAAGGGAAGGGATTTACTATTGGTGGTGGTGTACTACTTTATCGTGGGATAGACTGCAGGCCTCACTCCCATCCCCATGCTGCTTGGCCTCCAAACATTCTGAGATCACAGAGGATTAGTTTGACACCAATGATCAGCCCCAGCCCTGTCAAGTAGAGGGGATGAAGCTGGGGTTTCTGCATCCAGATGTGGGCAGGGTCTGGCAGAGCACCAGCTGTGACAAAGTTGGGAAGAGGCTGAACCATTGGTACTAATAAAACCCCGAAATAGATATTTATCCAATCACGCTTCCAATTGTGGGGACTTCTAACCTCCCTTGGGAACTTTGCGCCACTGCCTAATTGTTGCTACTAGGGGGTTAATTTAGTATTTGTATCTGTGGTTTTAATATTTGTGTTTGTGCCTTGGATCTGGGCCTGCCTACAGTGCTGCGGACTGCCATTCTGAAACAGCAGCAGGCTCTGGAGGGGCGGGGACTCACTACAGGCTCCCCAAGCAGGCAGTTGAGTATCAAAAAGAAGCCCAGCTCTGAGTTTTGGGGTCCAGTTCAAGGCCTCAGATACCACTTTAAAAAAAAGAAAAGTCTGGGGTCACCAAGAACCAGTGTTTGTGTTTTGAATGCAGGAGCTGAAAAGAGCATTTGTGTTTTATCGAAACATGAACGCACAGCCCTAGAAGGGTGGCCACCTATGCCAATTTTTAAAGGAACACTTACGAAATACATGTTGCAGGGCCTGCCACAATGCCTAAGGCCTGAAAGACGTTATTTCATAAGTGTTCCTTTAAAATGTTGAACCCAAAATGGTAGAAACCCCCTTATTTGGAATTCAGATCCTCCCTGATTCTGCCCATGTCTTTACACTCAAATTACTGTTATAGTAGAACCTGCACACACAGTGTCACGGAGAAACATAGGGTCACATGTGTAACACGGGACTATATGTAGACTACAAGTCTGGTAAATATGTAATGCAAAAGGTTCCACATGTATGTAATGTTACAATTGAGAACTGTAAAACTCAAATTAGGGCTCTGACACGTCACCAAGCTACAGGAAATGAAAAGAGATACCAAAAATGTGTATTTGAGAACACTTGCCAGATGTACTCCTGTGAAGATGTAGATGGACCCTTAGGTTTGTGTGTCACGTTTCAGGTTTCCCCAAAGGCGGGAAAGCCAGAGACAAAGAAGGAGAAAGACTATTTAAAGAGGCCAAGTGAGTCACCTTGAGTGAGTTCTCTCCCAGAGCCATCCTGGACATCTGCATACGAAAAGCCTGCCAACAGCAAGGCTGGGGAGATCATGAAGGGAGCGGACCTCCAACCCGAGACACACACCCATCCCAAAACCTCTCTGCTCCAGCCAAAAAGCCTCAAGATGTTCAGAAAAGAAAGAGTTTAATCTCTATTTTAACCTAAATCAATCTTTCCACAACTAAAGTCCATTTTCTGTCAGTGGCCTTGGAAAGCAATTGATAGGCCATCTTTATGGCAACCTTTTACATATTGGGCCAATGGTATTAGGTCCCCCCTACAATCATAATATTTCTGCTACTAGCTGGTTGCCAGACTTGAAAGAGCAAGGTTCTAGCACTCATTGATTTTTGAGACTTGCCTATAATCCTGCAATCCCCAGGTAGCAATAAATGCAGATTTTAAATGGGTACAGCTGGGGGCAGGTCCATCTGCACCACATGAACGCATGTCCAGCTTGTGGGGGAGAATTTAAACAGTCCAGGCTGGGTGCGCGCCCCACTCCTGCCCCCATATGGAGCATCCTGGATTTCCCCCCAGTGCTCCATGCGTGGGCATGGGTGGTTAGGAGGTGCGTGGGTTATGGGAACGCATGCTCCCCCGCGCCATCTTCAGATGGGAACTCGGGTGGGTAGAGAATGGGTGGGACGCTGTGGGTCCCGTTTAAAATCTCCCAAAGACACAAAGAGTATCGCAAGTATCCTTCTGGATTGTGAACCCACCTGTACACAATGTGACCCTATTTGGGTTCAACACTCACAATCTGGGACTTTAGTGGCAGCTGAAGAGGCCCTGCATTTCATGGGAGGTACGCACTGCCTCGGAGCCTGGACTAGAGAGAGAGAAGAGGACGGGCCATATTTTCTCTCTGTGAAGCAGAATAATGTCACAAGCTACTCTGCTTAAGCGAGCAGAGCAAAAATACCAACATTGAACAGATGCTGCCTTGTTGACCTAGTGTTAGACCAGTAGGAAGTAATAGACAGGGCATATTTTTGGCTGGGTGCTAAGCAGACAACACATGAGCAGTTTGAGCACGCAACACCACACACGCCCTTCTCGGAAGCAACTCCCAACCTGATGCGGTTTTGTTGAACAGTAAGGGCACAGTTCTAATGCCCCATCTCCACTGGTCTTCAATAGAGAGTTAGGATTGCACTCTGCATCCTGTAGGGCTTCAAATGGGATTCCTCCGGGGTAAGGGGCTGGTGGATCGCGCAGTCTAAATCTCTTAGCAGCCCTGGGTGTGGAGGAAACATTCGTAGCATGAAGGGAATGTAACGGATTAAGAGAAATCCAAGGCTGCCTCTTATGGCTTGTCCTCCTGCCTCTTTATCATCTTGGCTGCTCGCCTCCTGTGAATCTTCTCTTCGGGGCTTCAGTGAGAGACTACTCCAAGGAGTGGTTTGTGGATCACCACCCAAGCCTATAAAGAGTAGACTTAGCCCTGTCCCGTTCACCGTTCATCCCGGCAAGGGGCTAACTCAGCTGTGCAGCGTTAACAACCTAGCTGTGTCTGCCTTCTTAACAGTTTCATCCCCCCTGTAAGGAGCGGTAAGAAGTGTCATTTACTGGATAAGACCCATGGTCCTTTGAGCCCAGCATCCTGTCTCTGACCGCGGCCAATCTCGGTCGCTATGGAGAAATGCCCAACGGTGCGTAAGGGAGTGATCCATCCCCCTGTTGTTCTCTCCCACCTCCCAACAGTCAGAGAATACGTCCCTCAACCAATCACAGAATCGTGAAACGGCATCTAGTCCAGCCCCCTAGACTAGACCCCCCTCAAAGCAGGATGATTATAGTTACAACAAGCTGGCTAATACAGACCTACCCTCCAAGAACTTAGACAATCCTTTCTTAAATCCAGCCACGCTACTGGCTTTGACCAGCTCCTCTGCTACCATGTTCCACAAGTTAATGATGTGTTGCATGAAACAAAAAAAACAAACAAAAAATCAACTTTCTTTTATTGGTTTTAAATCTGCTGCCAGTTAGTTTCATGGAGTGTCCCCCTAGTTCTAGTGCTATTGAAGTGGGTCAATAACTCCCTATTTACATTCCCTGTTTTATTTGGGAAACGCATGTGGGTGGGCCTTGCTTCGTGGTCAGAGCCTGCTAATGTTCCACCCTTTGTTTGTTTCTAAATCCCAATGTTCCAGCTTTCCATGTGTCCATTTACTGCTGATCCAGAGTTACAGCTCAGCATCTGAACTCCTAGCCAGCACAATTTCACTTACAGCCGGGCCAGACTTCCTTTCAACATGGCACCCACATGCTAAGCGAGGACCATCACCCCTACGTAAACTTCCTCCCGGCAAAGTTCAGCCAGCGCATTATTAGATCATTGCTGCAAATGCTTTTGAGACCAGCGAGTGCTTTATAGACTGACAAGTAAACCCAGAGCTGCTGCTGTTGCTAGATGAAGCCTGAATTCTTGCAGGAAGAATTACTGTCTCTTTCCCCTCAGGAGAAAGTGCTAAGAGCGGGTCGGGCGCCAGAATGCTACTCACCACCACCAAGAAAGAGCAAGCCGCCGGCCCAGCCAGCTCTGGCTCCGATGTGTTGCTGAGTTCAGCAGAATGGAGGAGCCCCAGTGAATCAGGGCAGCCCCTCATCCTTAATGCTCGCTCGGGTTAATTAGGAAGGCTGAGACAACATGGGAATCGAATCGGATTGTCAGCCTAAAAGAGCATGAATGAATTATAGAAACACGCTCTGCGTAAACAGACCGTTCACATTCCCTTTCCAGAAGGGCTCCTGCCCTCAACGAACTCTGGTGGGTGGAGCGGAGTCCCAGGGATGGAGCTAGTTTGGGATGGGCCCTACTGCCGAGGATGGAATGTCCACCCCTACACCGCCCCCCACTTGGGGTGCCACGCAGGCACATTTTCAAAGAACACTGAATTTATTTATTTGCACAACTTATACCCCTGCCCCATCCTTCCCAATGGCAGCTCAGGACGGCATACAATAAATGAACAGAATATAAAAACCCTAAACACTTAAAAATCAATCATGTGGTCCGAATAACCCTACCTGCTCAAGAAAGAAAGCCACCACCCATCCCTCTCACCAGACACCTGGCGAAACAACCACATATTACGTTGTCTTT
This sequence comes from Sphenodon punctatus, assembly GCA_003113815.1. Lineage (NCBI taxonomy): Eukaryota > Metazoa > Chordata > Lepidosauria > Sphenodontia > Sphenodontidae > Sphenodon > Sphenodon punctatus. The sequence continues at coordinate 3,633,696 of QEPC01012035.1, read as the reverse complement.
GGAAGGAGGGGAGATCCGGAGAGAGGTGAACCTCCACCAGGAGGGAATTCCAAAGCCGAGGCGCGGCCACCGAGAACGTCATCTCAAACGTCGCACCCCGGGATACCCAAGGGACCTCCAAGAGTGCGTCCCTGGCTGACCACAGGGGCAAATCCAGGACACAAGGGGTGAGGTACACGGGGCCCAGGCCGTAGAGGGCTTTAAAGGTGATAAGAACGTAAGTAGCGCCATACTAAGTCAGACCAATGGTCCATCAAGCCCAGTATCCTGTCTCCGACAGTGGTCAATCTCGATCGCACGGGAGAAGAAGCAGCAGTCACAATGGGCAATCCATTGCCCGTTGTTCACTCCCAGCTCCCGACAGTAAGAAGTTCATCCCGACTGTTAAGTACTCTTTCACTTCCTTTTATTTGTTTTAATTTAACCAACACCTTGAATCGGGCCTGGAAGGCTATAGGCAGCCAGCGCAGAGAACGGAGCACCGGTGTTATGTGCTCACGGCGGCCTGTCCGCGTCAGAAGATGGGCCGCCGCATTCTGCGCCAGCTGCAGCCTCCGGACCAGCACCAAGGGTAGCCCCACGTAGAGTGCGCTGCAGGAGTCCGGTCTCAAAGTAATGAACGCATGGATGATGGTGGCCAGATCAGAGTCTGAGATATAACGCCAAAGACGACGAACCAGGTGTAACTTACAAAACGCACTCCTTGCCACAGCTGCCATTTGGGCATCCAGGCAGAGCTGAGAGTCGAGGAGCACTCCCAGACTCAGAACCGGAGGAACACACCCCATCAATGATGGGAACCTTCACTCCCTCACCCCTTCCCACCAACATCACCTCCGTCTTGTTGGAATTCAGCTTCAGACAGCTTGCCCTCATCCAATCTCCCACCCCAGCCAGACACCGGGCAAACAGCAAAACTGCCGGGCCTGGGGCAGATGAAAAATGTATTTATTTATTTAAACTTGTATCCCGCCCCTCCTGCCCAAAATGAGAGGTAAAGCTGGGTGTCATCAGCATACCGATGGCACCCAACTTCAAACCCTCTCACAATGTCGCCCAAAGGCTGCGTGTACACGTTGAACAGGAGAGGGGACAAAATAGATCCCTGTGGAATTCCACATGCGAGATCCCAGAGGAATGATGTAAAATCCCCCAGTACCACCTGCTGAGTTCTTCCGGCCAGGAAAGAGCGGAACCAGTCAAGAACAGTTTCACCCACCCCAGCACGGTCTCACACGGTCTCAACACCTTGTGGTCAACCGGGTCAAAGGCCACTGACAAATCTAACAAAGTCAAAAGAGTGGACCAATGCAAGCCCTGCAACATGTATTTTTGATAAGTGTTCCTTAAAGTTTGCCTCAGTGGCCCCCCTGGCCCCCCACTGAGAACTGGGTTACTCCTGTCTGGGAGATTAGAGACAGGGAAGAGCAGGGAGGTGGGGGCCCCAGCTGATTGACCCACGTGCTCTGCAAAAACCGGGGACAGGCTGCCCACACACTCAGCTCTCCTTTGGGATGACAGACCCTAGTGTCCCGGCACATCCTTTCGCCCCCACCCCCTTGCAAATCTAGGGAGCTCTCTCTGCCTTTCCTCCCCTCACAGCATTTGAATTTCCTGAAAACAAGAACAGAGCCAACACTTTTGTTTGGGGGGGGGGGGGGCAGGGTTTTGGGGGTTGAGAAGGAGTAGCTGCTGCCATCACTCTTTTATTTTGACTCTGCTGTCTAAAAGTGCCTTTCTCAAGGCTCCAGAGTAAATCCGTAGCAGTCAAGATGAGAACGCCAGCTCGCCTCCTTCCCCTGAAAACACTCCCACCGCATCCATTTCCTTCCTTTCCTCAGACACACCACGCACGGTGGGATTGTTCCAAAACACAGCGAGTTCCGATGACTGCAATTCCTTTGACTCAGTCTTGCTCACTCTGCTCTTTCTAGCTGTGAAACGATTTCCATTACTGCCCCAGCTGCCTGCTGTTTGGATTATTGAATCCATTTGCCCACCCATCCCTCTGGTAATTCTAATGTACCTACCCACAATGCCGTCAGGACCTTGTCGCTGTCTGCAATAACTCAGAGAAACCCGGAATAGAACAGACCCCGTAGCAGCTGCCCCCAAGAGTTCCTTGGCTGGACAAATTCACACACGATGGGTGCATTGGGTTCGAAGCAGAACATCTAGCCACCCTTCATGCTGGGATAGACCAGGAGACAGCATTCTTGCTGTGCTCTTAGAGGTAGCTGATTGGGTCCATTTGAGAGGGGTGAGATTATTATTCTTAATTATAATAATTTATTTATATTTTATTTTTATTTATTTATTCAAATTTATACCCCGCCCCCTCCTGCAACGCAGCTCGGGGCGGCTACCAACAATGAATAAAAACAATAAAATTCCTTTTAAAATATTAAATATAAAATGCATCACATAAAACAGGGCTAGAAAATAAAAATAAATAGGCGGGGGACTAAAATCATCGCCCCCCACCCTCCCTCCCAAAGGCCTGGGCAAACAGCCAGGTCTTACAGTTCCGCCGAAATGTCAAAAGGCTTGGGGCCAGGCGAGCTTCCTCCGGAAGGGAGTTCCACAGCCGCGGCCCTACCACCGAGAATGCCCGCTCCATCGTGGCCCCCCGCTTAACACGGGGGACCTCCAGGAGGGCACCCCCGGCAGACCGCAGGAGTCGTTCCGGGGCGCGAAGGGCGAGGCGGTCCCTAAGGTAAGAGGGGCCAAGGCCGTATAGGGCTTTATAGATCATTACTAGGACCTTGAACTTGGCCCGGCACACTATCGGCAGCCAGTGCAGCGCTCGGAGCACCGGTGTAATGTGCTCCCGGCGACCCGTCCCCGTAAGAAGACGGGCCGCCGCATTCTGCACCAGCTGCAGCCTCCGGGCCAAGAACAAGGGAAGCCCCACGTAGAGCGCGTTACAGTAGTCGAGCCGCGAGGTGACGAAGGCATGGATGAGGGAGGCCAGGTCCGGGCCAGAGACATACGGACGCAGCCTACGTACCAGATAAAGCTGGCGGAAGGCAGCCTTAGCGACTGCCTCCACCTGCCGCTCCAGCCGCAGGTCTGCGTCCAATATGACCCCCAGACTCCGGACCTGCTGAGCTACAGGGGGGCAAACCCCCCCAACCAGGGGGGCCACCACCCCCTTCGCCCTCCCCACCACCATCACCTCCGTCTTATCTGGGTTGAGCTTCAGTCTGCTCCGCCGCATCCAATCCGCCACGGCCTCCAAACATTGGGATAGCACCGAGACAGCAGGGTCTGGGTCGGTAGAAAACGAGAGGTACAGCTGAGTATCATCAGCATACTGGTGACATCGCACCCCGAACCCTCTCACGACCTCCCCCAAGGGCTGCATATAGATGTTAAATAATAATGGAGACAAGATCGATCCCTGCGGAACGCCACACGGTAAGGCGCGGGGGCTCGATGTTTCCTCCCCCAACACCACCCGCTGGCTCCTCCCCGAGAGGAATGAACGGAACCATTCAAGAACAGTCCCGTCCAGACCCCCCCGGTCACGCAGTCGTCTCAACAGCAGCCCATGGTCCACGGTGTCAAAAGCGGCCGAGAGATCGAGCAGGATGAGAAATGTCGAACATCCCGCATCCATCTCCCGGCGGAGGTCGTCCACCAAGGCCACCAACGCCGTCTCGGTGCCATAGCCGGGGCGGAACCCAGATTGAAAAGGGTCAAGGAGCCCGATGTTATCTAGATGACCCTGGAGCTGGAGCGCCACTGCCCGCTCAATAACCTTCCCTAAAAAGGGAAGGTTAGAGACAGGTCGGTAGCTGGCGAGCGCGTCTACGTCCAACGATGGTTTTTTCAGCAGGGGGCGCACCACAGCCTCTTTTAGGCAAGGCGACAACCTCCCCTGCCGAAGGGACGCATTCACTACCCTCGCCAGCACCGTCCCCAACGTCTCCCCGGAAGCTTTTATTAACCAGGACGGGCACGGATCCAGTTGACAACACGTGGCCCTCACAGACCCCAGGACATCCACCACATCGGCCGGCGTCACTTCCTGAAACTCACCCCATAAAGATGGACCAGACGGACCCTCCGCCCCCCCGCGCTCTTCCCCTACTGCTATCAACCCAGCGTCGAAATCGGCCTGAATCCGAGCAATCTTGTCTGCGAAGTAGATGACAAACTCCTCACAGCGGGCCCGGGACAAGTCCCCATCCAGGCGGAGGGAGGCCGGACTAACCAGCCCCCGCACCACCCGAAACAGCTCCGCTGGACGCGACTTCGCAGACGCTATGAGGACCGCGAGGAATTCCTTCCTCGCCGTCCTCACAGCCTCAACATAGGACCGCAAATGGGCCCTATGGAGAAGACGATCGGAGACAGATCGAGTCCGACGCCAGCGTCGCTCTAGCCTCCTGCCCACACGCTTCATACACCGCAGCCCCTCAGTAAACCAAGGGGTCCTGCGGTGACGAGACCAAGGCAGAAGGCGCCTCGGAGCCACCCTGTCAATGGCCTCCTCCAGCAAGCTGTTCCAATGCCGGACCAGCTCATCCACAGAGTGACCGTCCACGTCCAGGGTAAGCTCCCTCAGGACCTCCTGGAACCGCTGGGGTTCCATCAGCCTCCGAGGGCGGACCATCCTAACTGGTCCCTTCCCCTTCTGGAGGGGGCGCGCTAAAAGACCGGCCTGAAGGAGATAATGGTCCGTCCACGACAAGGGCACCGCTGTCACCTCCCCCACAACCGGACCCCCCGCCTCAATGGCAGTAGCAAAGTGTCTGGCACTGAACAAGTGCCTGCCTAGGGTTGGGAAGCTGGTCAACTGACCAGTCAAGTGATCACTTATTATTTGACCATGGTCAAATACTGTCAACTTATGCCATGAAGTGCCCTTGGCACCGGACTGCCTGTATCATCACATCGTAGTCAGAGATGTTTACTCATGTTTACTGCGCACACACACACACAAATCTAAATTCTGCAAGTAGGGAAGCCAAATTCTGCAAGTTCACCACAAGCAGAAAAAAATGACAATTTATATACACAAGGTTTGCTTTCTGCCCAGTGGCCCAGCAGAAAATACCACCCTAGCAGCACAAGCCAAAGTGTTCCCACACATCCCCAAGAAAAACACCATCAATTCCTCTCCCCCCACAAAAAAACCAATCAAACCCTAGTAGCAAACATGCCCCCAAAACAAAAAGTTAGAACCCCCCCAAACTAACAGCTAACCCCCCCCCAAAAAAATAATAATAATCCAAGCACATCAGGAGTAAGCACAAAGTAAGAGGAAAAACCCCAGGAGAAGAAGTGTTCAGTCTTGAATATTGTTCACATTTATGTTAACCTAACATTGTAAAAAGTTATAATTCATTACAGGTTTTTTTTGTAGGTTTAATTTCACGGTTTCACAACAACAGTTAATTGACTTGTTTTTGTAATTAGCATACATATCTAATCTATTGAAGATTAATGTTTGTTATTGTAAAAAAACAAAAATCAATGCTTTTAAAATGTTTGACCGTTACGTGACAATATTTTATCAATATTTGACCGTTATGTGACAATATTTTATCAATATTTGAAATGTCAATTGACCAAATATTTTTTTGACCAGTCAGATAGCCAACCCCATCCCTGCCTATAGCGTACCAGGCCAGATTCAAGGGGTTAGTTTTGATCTATAAAGCCCTACACAGTCTCAGCCCCTCATTCCTCGGGGACCGCCTCGCCCTCCGCATCTCAGAGCAATCCCTGCAGTCTACCGGGGGCGCCTTGTTGGAGGTCCCCCGCGTTAAACGGGGGGCCACAATGGAAAGGGCGTTCTCGGTGGCCGGGCCACGACTCTGGAATTCCCTCCTGGAGGAAGCTCGCCTGGTCCCAGGTCTGCTGGCGTTCCGCCGAGCCTGCAAGACCTGGCTGTTCGCCCAGGCCTTCAGAGGGGAGGGAAGGAGGGAGGGGTAGGTGGTGGGGGGTGGGGAAGATGTTAAAATAAATGGGTGGGGTTGTTTTAAATGGGTGGGCCTGATCCTTGTGCAGCCGCCCCACCGCAGGGGCAGACTGTCACCTCCACAGGCTGCTGCTAGATCTCCCACCATGGCATGCGGGGCAGGCCAAGGCGCCAGCCACATGAGCAGGTGCCGGAGTCCCGCCCAACCTCCCTCCCCCAGCCATGATGTGGCTGCTCAGGACTGGAGCTAGCTGCCGCCACTCAGAACCTCAGAGCGGACTGGCAAATGGTGACAGGGCACACGAGCTACCCCATTTGGGGCAAGGCTGCGTCCTCAGCCTTTTTATGAGAACGCAGCACGTAGCAGCCAGCTGCACACCACAGGGGAAACATCTGGCAGCCGCCAGCCACACAACGCACTGCATCGTGCGGTAATGCTGCCTGGAGTAGGGGAAGGCTGCCCAAGGCAGGTGCAGCCACACAAGATGCCACATCTCTCTTCCAGCCATAGAGGGCAGCACAGGAGAACAAGCTCAGGTTCAGGGAGCAGGAGACTCTGGGCAGGGGAGGATGGCAGCGGAGGAGGAGTGAAGTTCTCCGGTGAGAACGTAGTAGGAAATAAGGACAAAAACCTAGGAAGGCCACGAAGAGACACTCGGGATGAGAAAGTGCCACAAATTCCGCACTGCTGGAATCCGCACTTGTCAATTCCCACAGAAATTGCTTCTGGCAGCACAGAATTTCAGCCTGTGAGGGGAGCCCTGTGGACAAGTCTCTAGGAGTCCAGCTCTGTGAGCTGTAGGTCGATATTCTAGTGCAGGGGTGGGGAACCTCAGGCCTGGGGGCCAAATGCGGCCCATGTGGCCCCTTTCCAGTTCCTCAATTTAGCCTTTGGATCCAGTTCTTCCCTCCAATCACTGACAGACTGATCTCAAGGGAAGGGAGCAGAAATAAGGTCATGCACAGAAGGACAGGGGGCAGTTCCATGGCAGAGATCCAGGATTTGGGCCATCCTTTCCGTATGTGCATCCCTTAAGCATTCCCACTCCAACATCTGTGCGGCCCTCGGAGGTTGTGCAAGTTTTCAAAGTGGCCCCCGGGAGGGAAAAAGGTTCCTCACCCCCTGCTCTAGTGCCTTGGGCCCCTGCCACAGCGGATAAGAAGAACTAGCATCAACACCCCTTCTGGAGGCAAAACAAACACAGAATGCCTGGTCTATTTCGTATCTTGAGGTTATTTGTAAGGTACGAGATTCTAAAACGGATGGAAAGGCATACTGGGAAACCTATTTGCCTTCACACCTTTGCATAATTAAGTTAATTTACATCATTTATTCTGCTCACAGAATTTCGAATTTTTTTGCAGAATATACAGAGTCCTGATACTGAGCACCAGACTCCGGTGGGTTCCTAAATCCAGCACTTTTGATCAGCATTAATCCCACTTTTAAAATGCCACAACAACAAAACTGTACATGACCAGACACACACACACCTCCTAATGCTTGGAAATAAATCTGATCTCAGAACCTGGCCTCATGTGTCTGAACCCAGAATCCCTCCTGCCCCAACGTGCCTCATGTTCCAGTGCTGGCTGGCGAGATTTCACTGTCTCTGGGTACTGTGCCCTCTTTGTTTGCTCACACTGTATATCTTTCAGCCTCTGGCTAAAAACAACACAAGCAAATTGTTCTCTCTCTCTCTGTGTGCCATCTTCTAATCGCTGGTCGAGGGAGGCAGGGACCAGCCCAGCCTAACATCACAGCAGCACGGAGGAGAAGCCGCTGTTTTGTTCTGGATAACAATGGAGGAGACACCCTGGGAAAGCAAAGGAATTCCAAATAATAAAACTGGGGTTGTAAAACAGAAAAGAAGAGATTCCCTGCTCTGGGCCTAGACAGTCTGGGACATCAGCTGATGGAACCACCCACATAGACAGACCAAGAGCATCCCTGGGGCAGTGCCGGGCCAGGCAGCTAATTCTTTCATTACAAGAGAACCTAGAGGCCTCACCCAGGATTTGATTTTTTTTATTATTATTTCAATCTCTATCCCACCACTTCCCTAGGGCTAAAGGAGGCAGACTGCAACAAATAAAAATATGCAACCGTAAAGCCAATTCAAAATCTCAACCCCAATCTCGCCACCATCCTATCCCTACCTTCCAAAGGCTCAGCTGAATTAAAAAGGTCTTGCATCGCTTCTGGGGGGAAAATGAAGACAAAGGGGTCCTTCTAGAGGGACCGGCTGCGCCCCAGGTGAGGGCCCATCCATCTAAAGGCGGCCCAGGAGATGTGGAATCAGAGCAGGCAGACCATCCCGGAGCACCGCCTGCAGGGCAAGCCATTCCAACCCGGGGCACTGGCCAGTCTGCTCAGCCGACCCACAAACTGCAGCTCTGCTTCTGGCCAGCCATTGCCCTGGGCAACGCCACAGAGTTGCAGGCAACAGCCTAGAGTGTCAGGCAATCTGCCCGTAACTCTATGGGGCAGGGGGTACCACACAGGTAGACTGTGGGCCGGCCAGGGAACCTGTTGGATCAATTTAAATCCAACCCAGGTGGGTCTCGCTGTAGGGGTACAGCCCCGCGTCCATCTAAAAGGACCCAAGTAGCTCAGATGATCTCTTTTATTTGACCAACTTCTGTTGGTGAGAATGTGGCAGCGTTTGAACCACACGGGGCCTTTCCTCAGTCTACCAGCGAGTCAGAACCAACTTTAAACAAATGCGAGCCCAGTGTGTCTATGCGGACGTGACGCTGGGGAAGGTGCTAGTACTGGAATCCAAATCAAGAAGCAAGCTGTCAGCAGATGTAAATGGGGCTGACAGAGAAGAATAGGTTAGTATGAAAAGTCAGGAGGCTGTCTGGACTCCGTATTGATCCAGGACATACATTGTCGGCAATTGCCGGACGTGTGCCCTCGCTGATTTCAAATGGTTTGTTAACTCTCTCGCTTCCTGTCTCAGTGACTGGCTTCCAGAAATTCTCCTGGTTGCAGACCCAGCCTGCCCCAATGCAAGGATCTCCCCTCACGTCAGCTGGGTCATGCTTTCCAAATCCTGTTGGGAGAGTTGCAGGCTTCTTGGCACCCCGGCTGGGACGACAGAAGCAGCCTGCAAATCTATAGAACTGGATTCCTGCAGCAGAAGAACTTCCACTCACGAGAGACACATGCGTCCTTCCCGCCCCAGCCGTAGCCCAGAGGAAGGCCTAACCCACTAGAGCCCCAAAGCTACCCTCTCCCTCCCTGACTTTCACAGCATGGACAAGCCTCCCACACCCACCTTCTAGGCTCTGTGCAGCCCTGACTCAACGCTGCCTCCTCTGCTCCCCCTACAGAGCCGACACCACTCCCTCCTCCGCTGGATGAAGGGCCCTGGCAGTGCATCAGCCTTGCACGGGAGAGGGGAGGAGGAAAGGGAAGAAGGATGGGGCAGCAGCGTGGAGGGACAGAAGGTGAGCGGTAGCATGGATTTGTGGGAGCAGCATGATACAACATCCCCCAGCTGCCCTCCAAGGCTAGGGTTGCAAATCTTTAAGGAACACTTCAAAAAGATACACGTTGCAGTGCTGTGCAACCTGTGGCACTCCTATCCGAGCCCCCAGTACTCCTGCCGGGACCACACAAGGGGAACGGAGGCCTCTTCCTGAACTAGGGACTAACCGAGAGGCCTCCCCCAGGCCAGAGATGGAAGCAGCTGGAATGGGAGGCTGGAGGCTTTGGACACCAGCATCTGTTGGGGGCTCCTCCCCATTCAGCCTGTGTCAAGGCAGGTAAAAGCTGTAATCCTGAGCTGGCGGGGAGGCCAAAGGGGGAAACTCCCACTGACTTTACTGGAGTCACGTGCGGACAATGAAGGGGCTAGAGATCCCGGTGTCTAAAAGAGCAGGCACCCAAACTGCTGGAGCCGCTGCTGGAGCTGCTCTAGGCACAGGAGGGTCCTGAGATCCACAAAGGAGCCCTCTTGGCCTGTTGCAGCGTGCAGCGGTATTGCAAGCCCTCCCCTTTCAATCAGGAGGCTTATGAAAAACTCAGCTTGCAGGGCTACATTGGAACCAAGGTATTTAAAATACATGTTGCAAGGCGGCATCGGTTTCAGTGTGGCCCACAACATGCATTTTTCATAAGCCTTTTGATTTAAAGGGGGGAGGGCTGGCAATACAGCGCGCCGAGAGGAAGCGCCGCAAGCAGGAGCTGACCGGGACTGACCGGCTGACCGGGACTGCTTGCCTTGCTGGGGACGTTAGGGCTGCAAGGACTAGAGGGGTGCTGCCTGGCCCAAGGAATGGCTGTTAAGTGGGAGGAATCCTCCTTTCTGAACAGCCCAGAATACAGCCCCATGCGGCCGCCGTTGGCCCAGAAGCGTTCGCTGGCTCTGTGACAGTCTCGTCCCTCCACCGGGGAGGGGATCTGGTTTGCATCAAAGAAAGCCTCTTGCAGGTGCCCCTGCCCTGCCGATGACTCCCCCCCCCCCCCCCCCCCTGCCGATGACTCCCCCCGTCACTGGGCCCCCGGGAATGCAAAGGCGGCACTCTACGGCATTGCATGCCTATGGCTGGGGCCGCAGCCCTTGGAACGCAAAAGGGAGAATGCGTGTGAGGGGAGAGGCCAAGGGGGATTCAGAAATGAGCCAAACAAAGGCCGGCTGGAGACACAGGATTCTTTCAAAGGCTGCCTTCCAGTCCCTGCTGCTTGCGATGCCAGTAAGTGGGGATTAAATACCCAATTTGCTGCTTAATGGGGATGGATTTGGGCCCCACACAGCCCGCCAGCTGCCAGACACACACATCTGGAAATAGGCCCAGCAGGCCCACCAGGGGAGAGCAGCCGCCCGAGCCCAGCTTCCCTGCACACTAGGTGCATCCTGGGGATTCAGAGCGGGCTGGAGGGGTACGGCAGGGGTGGAGGAGGAGACCCTCTACAGATACAGCAGCCCTGGAGACAGAAGGATAGCGGAAAGGCAGACGAGAGCGGGGCTGTTCCTGGGCGTGGGCAGGGAGATGAAAGCAGCCCCTGCAGAGAACTTTGTCCTGACAAGGCCGCTGCCCCTGTGTCCCCCCAGGACTGGCTCCTTGGATCACGACCCCACCGCACGCTGCTTCCAGCTCCGCCAGAGAGGGGGCTCTCCCCACCCGGCTGCTACCCCAGCCCTGCCAGAGGCCCAGGGGCCGAGTGCTGCTTTCAAACTTCCTTGCACCAGCACCCCCCTTGCTGCTGCTGCAGCTTCTCCCCTTACAGTTCATCCCCCCCCCCAGCACCAGGGGCAGCACATCCCTCCCTCCCAGGGCTGGAAGTTATCGCCTCTGTCCATCACCCCTCGGGAGGGATGGAGGCACATTTTGTAAGGAACCCTTATGAAAGATACATGTTGCAGGGCCTGCATTGGCATCTGAGGCAGGCCCCACAACATGTATTTTTCATAAGCATTCCTTACAAAGGGTGCCTGGGTGGCAGCCCTAGAGGGACGTCACCTCCTCGGGGAGTGGGAAGGGGCTACCGGAGCTCGCCAGTGGCAATTCTAGCCGTGCGAGTTTGGCCCAAGGGGCGGGGCGGCTGGGAGTCTCGCCTCACCCTGCAGCAAATAATCCCTGCAGTGGGCCCCCGCGCCTGCTCAAGCCTCACCCTGCAGCAAATAATCCCTGCAGTGGGGCCCCCGCGCCTGCTCAAGCCACCCCAACCCGGCTGTTCCCGGCGGTTATTACCTTCTGTTCCCAGAGTGTCACACAGACCGTCCAAGGCCTCATCCACTGCAGCCCTTGCGCAGGAGAGAGGGCCTGTGTCCTCTGCTCTGGCCTGGCCGTGAAGCCCCTGTGCTCGGAGTGCACAAGGAGCGGGTTAGGAGCTGCCGGCAGTGCCCATTCTAGGGTGGAGAAGGGCAGGCTAGGACAAGGGCTCCATAGTAGGATTAAGGCAGCCCCGTGGGCCCTGGCTTGCACCCTCAACCTCCAATGCCCTGCCTCTCCTGCCCTCCCCGTGAACCAGACACAGCCACATCTTGAGAGGCGGCACGCACCGTTAGCCGGCTGACATGGAAACGGGGGTCCAGGCCAGGAATTGAGCTGTACGACATCAGAGGCTTCTGCGCATCACCAGGGAGTGACAACTGTAATGAGTGGCCAGGGATGCAGTTGGGGGGAAACCAGAGCGGCCCAGCCCAGCCCAATTGACTCTAGCCAGGAAAGGGACTCAGAAAAAGAGTCTTCCTCATGGGGTCCGTCTCCCAGCTTGGGAGAAACCTCGCTCCGTGGCCTGGGGTCACTCCCAGTGCCCAACAGGGAGATACTCATTCTATTTGGGGAGCAAGTTGCAGAGCTCGCTGCCTGAACCTCTGAAATGCCAGGGGCCAGGATGGCTCCTGCGATACGCTCAGCAGGCCTGGATTTGGCTGCGGTACATACATAAGGAACTGGGGTCACACCCTGGATGCCCCAAATCGAGCATCTCCAGGGGCTTGTAATTGGACTGCCTGTGCTCCCTCTAGTGCCCCCAGCAGGGACTGCATCCACTGAGCGCTGCTCTCTTAAATGAGTCAATCAACGTATTGCAATTAGCCATTTTTACCAGGACAGGCATTACAATAAATAGACAAAAAAAAACAACAACTCCCTGCTGCTCTATTCAGTCACTGCAACTTAAAAGTCAGGAGGGAACTTGTAGAACTGGGAGGTACCCAAGACAAGATACCCTAAAAAAATCCATGTTAGGAATTATTCATAAAGGGATAGAGAATAAAACTGAAAAAACCATATTGCCTCCATGTAAATCTAGGGTGCAACCACACCTGGAATATTGTGTGCAGTTCTGGTCACCCCAGCTCAGAAGAAACATAGTAGAAGGCAACAAAAGTTATAAGGGGTCTGGAACAGCTCCCGGATGGAGAGAAGCTGGGTAGGTTTGGGCTCTTCAGCTTGGAGAAGAGAGGACTGAGAGGGGATAGGATGGACGTTTATAGTCAAGAGCGGTGCGGAACACATCAATAGGAAACAGTTATTTACTCTCTCAGCTAGGACTAGGGGACACCCCATGAAACAAACCGGTAGCAGATTTAAAACAAATAAAAAAGCATTTTTTCCACTCAGTGCACACTTACGTTGTGGAATCGGTTGCCAGAGGCTGCGGTCAAAGCCAATAGTATCACTGGGCTTGAAGAAGGATGGTAAAGCTTTACAATTGGGGTGCAGACCCCAGGATATCCAGATGTAACAGAGTGGGCCTTGGCCGTTCCTCCAGCCAGGATCAGACCCAAAGTAGCCAGTTCCACACCAGGAATTAGCTCAAATGTCCATTTACTCACTGCTACAATGTCCCTACACCATAGATACAAACTTACCCCTCAGAATGAGCTCCCTACTCACACCGGCCCAACTCAGCAAGCCCTTCTCTAGCTCCTGATTCTCAAGCAGTTTGTCTTCCTTCCCCCCCCTGAGTCAAAGGTTTTTTGGCTGCCAGGCTGGATTAGCCACGCCCAGCCCAGGTGTGGCTCTGAGACCCCGAGTGAGCCTAGCCTGCTCTGCCACCCAGATGGGCACTGGTTCCATCCCAACAAGGTTCTGGAGGACAGGTCCATTAGCAGCTCTTAGTAGGTTTGTGGAACTGTCAGGAGCTGGGAATGAGCAGCAGGGAATGGATGATTGCCCCATCGTGACCTGGATGCTGGGTACTTCGAGATTGGCCCCTGTCGGAGACGGGGGCTGGGCTTGATGGACCATTGCTCTGACCCAGTTGGGCGCTTCTGATGCCTGTCCAGTCTTTAAAAACTGGAACAAGCTAGGAGGTTTCCCTAATATGTAACCTAAGCCCACCTTTCTCCTGCCCAGGGCTGGCCTTAGAATGTATTGGGCTCAGGGCAAAGATAAAATGGGGGATGCCTTGTGGCCCTGCCCTCTTCCCCCTCATCCTCCATGGGGCCCTAGAGGTTGTCATGTTTGAGGCCCAGCTGGGAGGCAGTGAGGGCCATGCACACTGCCCGGGTGAAGATGGGGACCCCTATGGGGACTCAGAGGTAGATAAAATCCTGGGGCATGAGGCAGTCACCCTGGGGTAAGACCCACCCTACTCACTCATTCTCCCTTGGGATTCTCTCCCAAACACTCCAAGAAGATGGCGGCTTGGTGAGACCCACGGACAGGAGGGACAGAAGATGCCCCAGGAGCCAACACTGAATCATACTGACTGACTGTCTGTCTCACACCCCCCCTGAATCCCATTGCTCACAGTTCCCTGCGCAGCGTCTCCTTTAGGAGGCTCCATTGAGTGGAGAATTCTCTCGCACACAAAAGGCCAGATTGGGATCCATCCTGCTCACTTTCAGAGGAGTCGCCCTGGGGAGGGAGGGTGACCAGACACGCCGTGTCCCTGACCCTCCTTCCCCTACAAGGATGAAACTGACCCCTGTGCTCTCACCAGGTTTGCCCTGTCCCTGGTGCTCTCCTACTGAGCTCCTAGAGCTGTAGGGGGAAGCTCCGTGCGACGGCAGAGGCTTTCGTGCATCTCTGGGGAGATTAAGAGTTAAAAAAATAAGGATCATGGTGGAGTAGACCCTGCCACATGTATTTTGTATAATTGTCCGGGGGTGGGGGGGGAATGCATATCTGGTAACCCTGCAGTGGAGCCACTGGGATGATTGGCAACCCTACCTGGTGTCCCCCCTACGAACGTACCTATGCAGAACAGGATCCTTGCTCGGCTGCAAGAGAATCTTCCCTCTACGTCTCCAGCAGGAAAAGCCCATTTCCCACCAGCCCAGAGCCCTGCACAAAGCTCCCTTCTCTGGCTCGCCAGCCCTTTTGCTAATTGCTTCTTCTTCCCGTTTATAGAAGCAGTACAAGCGCACTCTCTCTCTCTCTCACACACACACACTCATGCACACACCCACCTACCACTTCTTTCCTTTCCTGCTCCCTTGATAGAATGATATAGGGGTCGCCTGGCTGGCCTGGCTGGTTCCACGTGAGTGGTGGTGGAAGCCCCCTCCTAGCGTAAGAAGGAGTGAATGTTGGACACACACTGGCTCGCCCCCAGAAGGAAGATGTTACTATAATTCATTTTAGCTGGTCACTTAAACAAGACTGCAGCCTCCCTGCCACCAGCAAGGCCCTGCAGCCCTGTGTTTGACACACCTGCATCCCACCCTTCTGTTCTCCTTGTGTTTATAAACTGACCCTATGTATTGGGGCTCTGTGGGGGCCCTGGGAAGCTGCACCATCTGCACTGGATTGGATCCAGCCCTGGGTTCCTGGGAGACTGATTTAATGCAGAGCCACTAAGGCAATTGACTTCAAATCGCAAGATTGAGGAAGTAATCATGTGATTTCCAGGGGGCCTGACTCATTATTTTTTTAACCTTCCTGGCTGGTCCCTCTGGAAGCAGAGGCTGAAAGGATTTCACACTGACAGTTGTAAAAGAGGGGAAGGAAACGAGATGCAAATTCGACCCCCAAGTCCAGCTGTTGGAATCACTAAGTGCCATGGGTTCACTTGGCCACCAGAGGGCAGTGTTACACAGCAGCCTTACCGAACAGGTAACACTGACACCTAGCGGACAGAGGCACACATTACAAGTCACTTGTTACTAAAAATAAGTCACTTTTACAAAGGGATACTGGTCACTTAGAAACTCTCTTGTAAGACATCGGGCTTTGCACAAAGAGATTCTCGACTAGGGCAGCCAGCAACAAACCCTCACGGGTTGTCAGGGCTCCAAGTTATCTGTAGTGCTAAATCTCATTATTTGTTATCACTATTATCTATTATTTCAGGGTTTCAAGTCCTTTACACCCATATCTAGTTCTCCTAGGGCTACCGCCTGTGCAAATTGTTATGGAACACTTATGGAAAATACATGTTGCTGCCAATTCAGGCCCTGCAACATGTATTTTTAATGTGTTCCTTAACAATTTGCATAGGTGGCAACCCTAAGTTCCCCCTCACAGAGGTAGGTCATTATTATTCCCATATTACAGGTGGGGAACTGAGGCTGAGAAAGAGTGATCTACCCAAGGTAGGGTTACCACCTCTTGTGCTTTGACCCCGAGACTCCCATAGGCCAAAATGGGAGTTTCAGGGTCAAACTACAAAAAGTGCCAATCTTAGCCCAAGGCCACCCAGCAAGTCCATGGCTAAGACAGAATTGGAACTCTGGTCTCCTAAACCCAAGGTCAGCTCTAGCCACAAGACTTCACTAGCTCATTAGAGCAAATCTTTAGCCAGGTCCAGCCTTGGAAGTTGTGTGGCCCAGGGTGAAGATAAAATGGAAGGGGCATGGTGGCCCCTTGGGGGTTGTGTTTGGGAGTAGGGTGGCCACTGACACATCCCTAGAATACAAGACATCCCGGGAGGTGGAAGCACTGGCCTTTACAGGCCCTGACTGGGGCCGCTGCAGAGCTGCAAGGCACTGCGTGGTGGGGGAGCTGTCTCTGAAATTTACACGCCTGGGAGCAGGCGCTGCAGGTACAGGATCCCTTTTTGACCCGCACTTGCCTCCACACTGCCGACGCCACTGGTCCCGCCTGGCAGTCATGAGACAGTGACTTCTGGAGTTGTAGTGTTGAAAGTGGCCAGTACCGGCAGCATCTACTCTCAAACAAATACCGGACCAAAAACGTGTCCCGAACCGACAAGGGACGAACCCTTCAGAAAACAGGGTACAAAACTGGACGGATGGCCGCCCTATTTGGGAGAGAATGGGGGGCTCTGTCATGGGGACATGGGGGCAACACACCCATTTGAGGGGAGATAACACACCCATTTGGGGGGAGATAACACACATTTCAAGGATAAGTGTAATGTAATATAAAAGGTTAACAGATTGTAAGCTCAGTTGGAGCAATATACTGAATCAAGTTGCCAGAGTGGACGGAGGTATTCCCTTTGTTATAACAAGTGGGCAGTTTATTGCCAAGCAACGGCCAGGTCATCCCTGGCCACCTGATAACGATGACAATGGCCAGGAGACACAGGAAGTGACCTGGGGCCTCCAGTGAGGAAAAGAAGGAAGTTCTTCTTCAAGAATGAGACTCTTCCATCTTTGACTTCAAGGAGTGAACAGCTCAGAGTTGGAGCTGTTGCAACTATGGACTAAAAATTTTGCCATGAACTAAGACTTGAACCTGGTCTTCAACTTCCAGACCGAGACAGCATCTGATGGACCTGTATTGCACCTCTTAGGGTAAGAGACAGTCAGGGAATATCAATGGATTTAGAATGCGTGGACTTTATGTTTGATTTATTGACTTGCACTATCTGATCAACAGCCTTGTACTTGTAGGTACTCAATATATGTTTTATAATCAAGCCTAGCGTGCTTGTGTCTTTATTTGGCCTTGGGGAATTCACTTGGGGGTACTCCTATCTAGGTGAGAGTCTAGACGAACCTTTTTCATACAAGACAACCCCGCTGCAAAGTCTCCCAAGCTACGGGTGGCCAGAGAACGTTCTCTGCATTACGGCTGGGCGGGGAGATCAAGGGGAGGCATTTCTAGGGGGCACGGGCCTCTGAAAGCTCCCTGATTGCAGTGAAGGTTTTCTGATCACGTGGGGACCCATGTGGGCACAGGCAACTGGGTTGTGGCTGGCCTGGTGGGCAAACGGGGGGACAGCCTCTAAAGGGAATGAGAGAAACCCCAACCCCCGATGACAGGCCCATACCCTGATATGGTGAAATCAGGGGGTCCCAGAAAAGAGCAGGGGCCATATATGCAAATCTTTCCAGGACACTTGTGAAAAATACCTGTTGCAGGCCCTTTTCAACATGTATTTTTAATAAGTGTCCTGGATTTTTTTTTGCATATATGGCAACGCTAGTCCCAGGACGGTCACCCAGTTGTAAGGCCAGCTCTGATTCCGGTTCCGTCGAGCAGGAGGCAGCGGTACTGCACACGCTCCTTGGCTAGTTGGTTGCGAGATTCTCTCCTGACCCTGGCAGGGTTTGAAGGCGGGAGGGGGCTATTTCAGGGGGAAGACAGAGTGTTAATGAAAAGCTCCCATTTGCACACGCCCTTTCAAGTCCCAGCTCTGATCCCTTGGCCAATTCCTTCAGTGTCAATCCCCGGGTACCACCTGCCTGGCAGATTACCAGGCTGCCACCGGGGAGCCCATATTAATGGGGGGGCGGGAGGGGGGATCAGCAGATCTTAGCCACTAAGGAGGCCATTTAAATATCAAAAGCCTTGACAGATCTTCCTATTTCTCTCCGCAGACGAGAGGAATTAAACCCATCAAAGAACTTTCAGCTGCTTGAGAAAACAGCTCCATCCTCAATGACTTTGCCAAAATGACTTTTCTCCAAAATTCAGCACGGTCTAGTCCCCGGATGCAGACATGCAGCCGCAAAGGGATCACCATAGCTCCTGGTCATGGACACCTGGCAGGGCGGGCACCCTCCTGTCACAGGGCCCATGGCACCTTGGTGCACTCAGAGACCCTGGTGAGGCCCCTCCTAGTAAGGGGGGACAATGCAGGTCGGTGCACTCAGAGACCCTGGTGGTGCCCCTCCTAGTAAGGGGGGGGGGACAATGCAGGTCGGTGCACTCAGAGACCCTGGTGAGGCCCCTCCTAGTAAGGGGGGACAATGCAGGTTGGTGCACTCAGAGACCCTGGTGGGGCCCCTCCTAGTAAGGGGGGACAATGCAGGTCAGTGCACTCAGAGACCCTGGTGGGGCCCCTCCTAGTAAGGGGGGGGGGGCAATGCATGTCGGCGCACTCAGAGATCCTGGTGGGGCCCCTCCTACTTTGGGGTCCAATGCAGATCAAACTCCTTTCTCTGCTTGCGGAAGCCTGGCCCCAGCCTACGTCTCCTCCTTCCATAGGGGGGATGAGGCAGGGAGAGGACCTGAAGCCTCTGCTGAAGTCTTGGGGACTGAGGGAGAAAGTTGGAAAAAGACCAATGGAGGGGCTGCCCCTTTCTATAGGGCAGGCTGGGGCAGGGGAAACTTGCAGACTCTTGCTATCCTAAGGCAGCCAGTTAAGAACATAGTCAGTGGCAGACTGGGTCAGATCAATGGTCCATCCAGCCCAGCATCCTGTCTCTGACAGTGCTCAGCCTCGGTTGCTTGGGAGAAGTCCCTAACAGGTCACTACGGGGCGATCCATTCCCTGTGCTTCACTCCCAGCTCCCGACATTCAGAGGTTACATTCTCCAAACCTACTCGGCTAATTGCTGTTAATGGACCGATCCTCCAGAAACCCGTCTAATCCTTTTTTAAACCCAGCTGTTCTACTGGCCTTGGCCACATCCTCTGGCAACAAATTCCACAACTTATTGTGCATTGAGTAAAAAAGACTTGATTTTATTTGTTTTAAATCTGCTACTTATTAGTTTCATGGGGTGGGCCACCCCATGAAACTAATAAGTAGCAGATTGACCTAGTGCTGTTAGAGAGGGTAACTAACTGCTTCCTATTGACGGGTTCCGCACCCCTCATCACTTTATAAACTGCGATCCTGTCGCCTCTCAGTCGTCTCTTCTCTAAGCTGAAGAGCCCCAGCTTGTCGAGCCTCTCTTCATACAGGAGCCGTTCCAAACCCTTCATCATTCTCGCTGCCCTTCTCTGCACCTTTTCTAGTTCCGCCATGTCTTTTTTGAGATGGGGCGACCAGAACGGCACACACTATTCCAGGTGCGGTCGCAATGTAGATCTATATAGACATTACAATATTTTCCATTTTATTCTCTATCCCTTTAAAAATAATCCCTAACATTGTTTGCTTTTTTGACGGCCGCTGCACGCTGAGCGGAGGATTTCAACGTATTGTCCACAGTGATTCCAAGATCCTTTTCCTGAGTGGGAACTCCTAATTTAGAGTGCCCTCCATGCCAGCTTCATCCTGCCACCTCAGCCAATCCCTCAAGGTGGGCCTCGGCCTATGGCTTTTAAACCCCACAACGAAGCCAGTTCTGAACCCGGCACCCCCACTCCTTCGCTGCCCTTCTCGGCGCGGCATCGGCTTGCGGTGACCAGGGATCCCGGTTTATGCCACAAGCGTCATTGAGCGCAGGAAGGCAGGAGTCCGGGGATTAAGGGTGGGAGATGGCAGGACCACCTAGTTTCGGAGGGGGCCGTGCTGCAAGCTGCAGAGATGGAGGGGAAGGGTGCTCAGGGAAGGGGGTATGGTGCTAACGGCACTTTTGCCCTGTTGGGGGTTGGTAGCCTCTCTGGAGAGGTGTCCCAGACCCATGAGGGGGGGGGGGCTGCGTTGTATGTTGTCCTGCGGGCAGTGACACTTTCAAAGCAGTTTTGTTCAGGCCTCAGCAGGCCGCGCTGATAGGAAGCATCGTGTCACCCCGAAAGCCAGGGTGGTTTGTGCAGGACGCAACTGGGCTCCAGCCAATGTATCGGCAAGGCCCCTCCGTCCATTCTCTTGGAAAGTGATCCCTTTGTGCTGCCTTGGGGGGGGGGGAAATTCACCCTACAAAGCCCCCTCCCCATTACTGTGTTTCCCCCACAGGCTGGATTAGCAAATCCCCCTCCCGCTGCCCATGGGGATGGGCCTGGGGGTGGGGGACAGGCTGGTGAGCGCTGGGTGGGCCCAACGCTCTCTCCTTGCCGCTGGCTCCATGCTGGTGGGGGTGCTGGGCTCTGGGCTCGTGGCGGGCTGCCTTCTCATTCTTCTCCCCCTCCGGCTTGGGAGACTGGCTCTGGGCCTCACTGCCCTCGGCTGTGCCGTTCCCCTGGGGAGGCAAAGTCAGGGGAAGGGGTGTTAGGCAGACATGCACGGTGTTGGAAGAGACTGTGGGGCACAGGCCACCGCTGCCTCCATGGTGAAAACACAGGGAAGTGACCGGGGGACCCGCCGTGTGTCCCTGGATTTGGGGTGCAGGAGACAGGCCCCCTCCTGGGATAACTCTCCTTTCTTACAGCCCAGCCACGGGGGCGGCGGGGAGAGTGCTTGGGCTGTGCTGGGGGTCAGGGGGCAGCGTGGTCTGGCTCAGTGGGGGAGCAGAGAGAATTCCCCTCTTGTTTGCCCCCAGGGAGGGGAGGGAGCTGGTGCCATCCCCCTGGAAGGGGAATGAGCTGACTGGGATGGGGGCAGCAGCCCCACTAGCTCCAGGGCTGGCGAGTAGGGGGAGTGTGTGTATGGGTAGGAGGGGGCAGGCTGGGGAGCAGCTGGGGGCAGGGAGTGTGTGTATAGGGTGGGGGGGGCCACCTATGCCCATTTTTAAGGAACATGTATGAAAAATGCAGGTTGCAGGGCCTGCATTGGCTCCTAAGGCCCTGTAACCTGTATTTTTCACACGTGCTCCTTAGAAAGTGGCCTCGGTGGCCCCCCCAGCCCAGTGGGGCGTGTGGGTGTCGGGCCCCCGCGCCTCACCTCCCGGCTGCTGTTGGAGGGGTAGAAGGAGCAGTTGCCGCAGACGTCGGTGCGGTGGGTGTAGCGCACGGCTGACTCCACGTAGGGGAAGTGCAGGAAGCTGTAGGGCAGCTGGATGTGGAAAGCCAGCCGGCCGCACCTGCAGAGAGGAGCAGACACGGGGGGAGGCTGAGCCGCGAAGGCCTGGAGACCCACCTGTCCTAGCCGCGCCCCGGCCTGGGGATGGGGGAAAGCCCAGCCCGGCTCTCAGGGAAGCCCCAGAGGGTCACCACTGAGGCATAGTTTTCCAGGCCACTTATGAAAAATACATGTTTCAGGGCCTGCGTTGGTGCCTTAGCTGTCAACGCAGGCCCTGCAACATGTATTTTTCATACGTGCCCTGGAAAACTATGCCTCAGCGGCGACCCTGGCCAGGTTGCTGGGTGCTGCGGGCAGGCAGGAGAGACGACAGCTCCAGGCTCCGCCGTGACTAACCCACCCCAAACCCAGCAGCCAGCACAGCCACAATCCTGCCCCGCTGCTCGACTAGGAGCCCCCTTCTCCCCTCACGCGCTCCCGTCCGCGGGCAGAGTCCAAGGCCCCAGGGAGGAGGCAGTGGGGGCAGGTTAGGAAAACAAAGCAGCAATAAGCAGGTTACACAAGCAGGCAGCCCAGCCTGGGCCGGGGGGGTAAGGCAAGAGGGCGGCCCAGTGGGGCGGAGAGCGGAAAGACCAAGACCCCAGGCCGATCTAGCCACAGTCAGGGCTGGGGCTCAGTCTGGCCCCTCTTGTCCCACGAGGCCAGAGTATGAGGGGGAACATCAAGCCCAGCTTCTCCGTAGGCAAGTAGCCACCCAGCCCCAGTCTCCTGCCAGGCCGGCTGCACAGGGGGGCACCGGGCTGGGGGCTGAGTGTCGCCCGAGCCCCAGGGTACAACAGTAACAAGGCCAGGTCTGTCGCTTTGGTTTGGCCCCAGGATCCTTCAGCAGGGAGCGTCCAGCCCCACAGCTCAACGGCACCTCCCTGAGGGGAGGGTTAGTATCCACAATGCAGAGATTCAGAGCAATCAAGTGACTTGCCTCAATGCCGCACAGAGTAATTAGCAGTCAGGTAGAGAACCCAAGAGTCCTGACTCCCAGCCCCAACCCACTAGCCCCCACTCCCCTCCCAGAGAACCCAGGAGTCCTGGCTCCCAGCCCCCCTGCTCTAAC
>QEPC01012035.1:3534015-3580045 GCA_003113815.1 Sphenodon punctatus | reverse complement strand
GGGGGGGGGGAATCCAGGGTTCATGCCCCCGGGAGCTGGGGGATCAGGGACCGGACAGCACTGCACCCCGGGAGCGGGGGGGGGGGGAATCCAGGGTTCATGCCCCCGGGAGCTGGGGGATCAGGGACCGGACAACACTGCACCCCATGGATCCGGGCCCCGCGCGCCCCCGGAGCCGCACGCGTCACGCACAGAGGCGCGCGCGCGCCAGTCACCTGCTCGCTTCCGCCTCGCGTCTCTGTTTTCTTTCCGCGAGCTCCAATCCGAGTTCCCGCCCAAGGCTGGCAGGAGCCAATCAGAGGGCACCGCAGGCTCTCGCCTCGTGGAAGACAAAACGGGCGGAGCTATGATTATCTTAGCCAACCAGCGCTGCGTTCAGAAGACCTGCCCCGCCCCTTGGGCAGAAACAAGGACCCCGCTTGGGCCTGTCCGCGTTAAATACCTGACTCTCTCACTAAAATCCCAACTCCTACCTTTAAAGCAGTCCGGCGCGTCAGTGCTGCCCGTGGCAGGTCCCGAGTGGCGGCTGGCTGGGAGAAAATAGCAGGACGCAGGCACCTGAACAGGCAGCCTACGCGCCGCACTAGAGGAAGGACCCCTCCGCAACGGAAGCCGGGAGAAGGAAAATGGCGGCGCCGCGAGAGATTCGCAGCAGCCGCCTTTAGGCTGTGAATGAGTGGCGGGCGGGTGGAAGAGGTGCGTCTCGGCTCCTCCTTCCCCGGGACTCGGACCGGGGTCTCCTCGGCCAGCCCCGGACTGCAGTTCTGATTGGTCGCTTCCCAACGCCCCCTCTGCGGAATTGCAGCCAATCACAGGAGGTTTCGCTTCAGACCCTCCCCGGGGGGGGCTTGAGACCCCGTAGAATGGGGTGGGGGAAGGGGAAACAGTCCCTGAGGTGGGGGCGGGGCTCCTATCTCCTTGGGGGGCGAGGAGTCCGCGTCTGTTCCCCTCCCCCTGGCATGGGGGGGGGACATAGACACTGGTCCCCCCCCCCCCATGGGGTAGGGCAACCCTGTTGCCCCCAGACGGGCACGTCCCCCCTGGCGCTGAGACCTGGGGTGCTGAACCCCAGCTGGAGCCCCCGGGCTGAGTGGCAGGTCCTGCCCCCCCCAGCAGTAACGGAGAGCCAGCGGTTTTCAAACGGGGGGGGGAGTGGGCTAGGGTGGCCCCCATGGCAAGTTTGTAAGGATTGTGTATGAAAAATCCATGTTGCAGGGCCTGTATTGGCGCCAATGCAGGGCCTGCAACATGGATCTTTCATACCCAATCCTTACAAACTCGCCTAGGGAGCAGAGGGTATTGAGAAGAGCCCCACCTCTCTCTGGCCTGATGGCCTGGGAGAATCCGCTAAGCAATGGGGGGTAAAGGGGAGGAGAGGGTTGGCGAGAAGGGGGAGTCGCAGGAGGGTGGGAAGAGGAGCAGGAGCAAGGGGGGTGTGGTGGTTTGGGGGGGCTGGAAGAGATTGCAGTGACCCAGCCAGGGAGATTGGCTGGCTGGCATATATCTCCTTGCTTGGGTCACTGGGTCCCTGCAACTGGGGAAGTCCTTGGGGTTCTCTTCGGCTGCTGAGTCGTACTCCCGGCTCCAAGCCAAGCACCCCGGAGTTGTTTCTTCCTCTCTGTTTTAATGCCCCAGCACAGGGTCTAGGTCGTAGCGTGGGCTGTATCTCCCCTTGGTTGCTGCTTCACTCCCTGGTAGGGCAGCGCAGCTTGGGAGCCTGAATTAACAGGAGGTTAAACACGCCTCTTGTTTCCAGCAGCAGCAGCAGCAGCAATATCGATTGTGTGAAGATGACGTGTTTGAAAGTGCCTGTCGTTGACGTCCAGAACGATAACTTCAAGGAGCTCTGGCCCTCCATGCTCCTGTCCATAAAAACCTCCAGCTTCATAGCGGTTGACACGGTGAGTGGGCTTACGGCTGCTGCACTTCCACGTGGGGCAGGGGAAAAAAGCACGATGCCCTTCTAATAGGGAACATAAAGTCTCTAGTGTGTCGTGCTGGACCATCAGCTCCCCCCACATCTCTTCTTCTTTTTTCCCCTGAGGCTGGGCAAGCCTAAATACAACGTCTGGAGCACACCATCCCACTCCTGACTGAAGGAGAACATTCTCCTTTCACTGTGTAACAGGGTTTAAGCTGGAACTTTAGAGGTTTCTTATTCCAGACTCCAAAAGTCCCCCGCTTCCGAAGTCAAGACTCGCACGCAAGTAGTGGGGAAGCGTCTGGAGCCAATATCCAGGGGGCTGGCCAGGGAGAGACTGCTAATCTGCAAGCTGAAGTCTGTTCCCAGCAGGAGGAGCTGGGGCGAGCACAGCTGTATGCAGGCAGGGAGGCTCCCCATCTGCTTTCAGCAGCTCCAACCTTGGCAAGGGACAGGCCGGGGTCTCTGCCCCCTACTTGGGATGCCCACAAGTCTAAATGTTTTGAGTGTTCCCTAAAGTGTTTGGATTTGTGGGTCTAGCTGTGTTTTCAGGTAGCCACCTTTAACTGCCCCAGGAAGAGGGGGTTGCTTACATTGAGGAAAGGAGTACTTCTCTTCAGGGCTGTAAATATTAGATCTATTTCACTAGCTAGTGCACCAGGCTGGGATTTGTAGTGGAGAAGGGGGACCCAGTGCTATGAAAATCCACTTGCCAGTTCAGAAAGTTCCCTAGAATCAAGCAGGGAGTGGTTTGTTACAGCCCTGCATATCTTCACAGCAGGCTCCAGCAGGAGGGAAGGTAGAGATCACTAATTAACTCCCTCTCTTCTCTGACTGCAGGAGCTAAGTGGGCTTGGAGCAAGGAAGAGTTTACTTAACCAGTAAGTAATATGTCCTTAGGAGCACAGTCTCTCGTCTCTACTCCCCTGCCCCTCCCCTCTCTGGCTTTTCTTAAAATCTCAGTTCTTTAGGGTTTGCATACTGTGGAATCGAGTCCTGACTAATGGATCCAGGCAATGCAGGTCTTTCACTGGGTGCCAGAGTCTTTGCTATAAAGACATTTGCTGCCCTTTGTGAATACCGGGAGGTATTCTTGGGATGAAGATCACTGGCCTTTCTTGGATGTTTCCATCTCTGCTTTTGTTCAGCATTGCAGGAGATGGCACTAGGTTTTAGGCTCCGATTGCCCCAACTCTTTCTGTAGTAGGAATCTGCCAGGCAGATCCTCCCATTGAAACGCCGTGAACCCCAGTCAGCTCAACTTGGTTATTCCTGCAGTAGTACAGAACAGGGCTGTAAGATTCAAAGCCCAAGAGAGAGTTGGGACAAAAGGGTTACTGGATTGAGGCCAGCTAGTGGTCCGTCTGCCTCCACATCCTGTCGCTGGCAGCATCCAATGCCAGATGCTCCAATGGAAGGATACAAAAAGCAGTGCAGTTACAGAGCGATGCATCCGCTGTGATCTTGCTGTCGCCTTCACAGAACTCAAGGCTCCAATTGCTGCGCCTTTTACTCCACATAGAACCCAAGGGTTCCAGCATGTGAAGACAGCTGACAGGCCTACCTTACTCCGCTCTCTCTCAGCGGGTACCTGGATGGGTGAGGAATGTAGACAGCTGACCGGGAGGCAGGCAACAGTGAGACACTGGGTTGCCAGATAGGAAAGAGACTAGACTCTTGTACAAACCTGGAACCCCGGGAGTTGGTAGGAGTCAGGTAGCACGTGACAGTTCCATGGAAACTAACTTGCTTGTTACTCACTTGGCTAACCCCTCTCCCCTCTCAACACAGGTGCATTGAAGAGCGGTACAAGGCTGTCTGCAGCGCTGCCAGAACACGCTCTGTCCTGTCTTTGGGAATTGCCTGCTTCAAGAAGCTCCCAGATAAGGTACGGCACTCTCCCTGCTGCCCCCCCCCCCTTCCCCGCTGGAGGGGGTGTGGCTGGAGCAAGCAACGTGGGCAGCCTGGTAACCACTACCTTGTGCGTGGTGGTTCTGTGCTTATTGGGGCGGTGTGGAGACAGAGGTGTCAGTCAAGGGAAACCAGTCCTGCAGGGTGTTTGGCACCATTACCCAATGAAATCAACAGCAGCTGAGGACCTTGGCACCTGGCGGGGGGGTGTGTGTGTATCTGTGCTCCTGGCTGAACCGGACAGTAAAAAGGAGAGTCCCCCCATGAGTTCCTGTCTCAGCTGCTTGTGACACAGCTGATCGTGGGGTTCTTAGGCGGCCTGTTTCGGACTGTCTCTCCTCTCGGCTTGTTTCTACAGTCAGAGAATACTTACCTCTCCCAAATCTACAACCTGACACTGCTCTGCATGGAGGATTATATAATTGAGCCTCAGTCTGTTAAGTTCCTGGTGCAGCATGGCTTTGACTTCAACAAGCAGTACTCGCAGGGGATTCCCTACCACAAGGGCAATGACAAGGTGAGTGGGGCAGGCATGGGGTTTGTTGGGAGACAGCCAGAGAGTTGAACCTCCCAAAACCTGGTTGCCAGGTCCCTCCCATAAGGGATCTAGGAGGAAGAGGGGTCCCTGCACCGTGGGTATGGCTGCAGGGGAACACCAGCCTGCTGCTTGCTCAGAAGGGAAGCTTGGGTCTGCTAAGGGTTTAGAAGCTGGCAGTGGGGGGGCAGGACTCCTGTGACGTGAAGGAGGGGATTCCAGGAGAGGCAGAGCTGGCAGGGGCTGGGTAACCACGAAGGTGAACGTTGAGGTGCGAAGGGAGCAACCTCAGAAGCGGGGCTTTGCTGCCGTGTGTCTTACTGGCTTCCCCAGGCTGCTGCCTCCCTTCGTTAAGAGGCTGAGTCCCGGGGACTCCACCCTGACCAGGCAGCAGTGAGGGGGCACTGGCTCCCGGTTGCTGACTTCTGCCCTTTGCCTGCCAGGGCAACGAACGTGAGACCCAGAGCGTTCGCTCTTTCTTCCTGGAGCTGATCCGTGCCAAGAAACCTCTCATCCTGCACAACGGCCTGATCGACCTGGTCTTCCTGTATCAGTGCTTTTATGCCCACCTCCCCGACACCCTGGGCACCTTCACTGCCGACCTGTCTGAAATGTTTCCTGCTGGCATCTATGACACCAAGTACGCCTCCGAGTTCGAGACCCGCTTTGTGGCATCCTACCTGGAGTACGCCTACAAGAAGTGGTATGTGCCCCTCCCGCGCCCGGCCCCTGGGTCTGTGTCGCGGTCTCCTCTCGGCCCCGCTCCCTCTGCTTGTGGGGGTGGGTTTCCCAGCAGAGGAAAGCGCTCTCTGCGTGTCTGGAATTCGCTTGGCTGGAGCTTAGAACCCTGGGCCTGTATTACATGCTCCTTTAGCTGCAGCAGCAGCAGCAGCTTTCTCTGGCCCTAAACAAGCTGGAGCTCTCCCCTAAACCACCACCTCAGAGCCGGGTAGAGCTGCCCTCCCAGGGAGAGAACAGGGAACTGTGTGCCAAGAACCTGCTGGATGCCAGCGGCCTGGCTTCTGCTAAGCTGCTCTTTGGACCAGCGCCCTGTGATTTTCCTATTTATTAGTCATCCCTGCCCCCCATTCCCCCAATGCTAATAGGTTTCCACATGCCATCGCGGAGATGCTGAATGCCTTAGATCTGGTCTTGCCCAAACTTGTGCCAGTATAACCGTTGGCTGAGAAACTGCCAGCCTTATCGGTGCAGCTGCCTAGCGCCTAGGCCTTTCTGCTGGCAGAACCCTCCCTCTTTCCCAGCGTGACGTGTTCCTGGGTCCCTGGGCTGCTGTCACTCTTGGTGCCGTCCCGGAACAGTTTCACCCAGTGTCTAATTGCCTCTTCCTGGAGAGGACTTCCTTTAGGATCCTTTCCTCGGGATGAAGGAGCATCATCCCCAGGGTGTACCTTTTATCCCAGTGAACAGCCCTGACTCCCCAGCCTTCCTGCCCCGAACCTAACTCAGCTTGTGTTCCAGCAAGCGAGAGAACGGTAAGCTGAAGGATTCCAGCAGCTGCCACCTCTCCATCGAGTTCTGCAACTACCCAGCCAGCATGGCCTCCTACATTGACTACCGCTACTGCTCCCTGGCGGAGTCGAGCCAGCCCGCGCGAGATACAGTCAAGGTCCCGCTCTGTGAAACGTTCTCTGTAAGTAGCCCCAGCACCTGCTTCCTGGGGGGTGTCTAAGGCAGTAAAGCATCCAGAAATTATTTTATTATAAGCATTTATATAGAGCCAGCGATGTACCTGACGCTTTACAAAAAAACAAGATAGCATGGTCGGGGGCAGGAGCCAGTCAACCCATCCAGAACCGCAAGGAGGGTTGCACAGAGTCTCCTGGCTGGGTGTTTGCTAAAGGGTTGCACATGGGAACCAAGCCAGCCGATACAGCGGGGACGGAGAGTGACGCTACGGAGGCTTCACAAGCATGGTGGCAGTGGCTACAGCAGCTGGGAGGCTGTGCTGAGGAGCTGAGCGATTGGAGCTTTGGGTGGGGAGCTCCTGCCCCCGCAGCAGCTAGTGGGTCATGACTAGAATCTGGGGAGCTAGAAGCTGAGAAACTGACTGGAGAGTTCTGTCAAGTGTAACAGCCGAGAGGGGAAGAAAGGGAACGGATTCATAAGTTTAATAACAAGATGAAATAAAAGGTGGTGGTAGGGCAAGGGAAGTTCCTTGGGATCAGGGCAGGCTAATGTAAGGGTCTGCTTATGTTCCTTAATTCATTAAGCCTGTCTTTATATCAAGGGTGCCCTCCCCTCCCCTCCCCGGGCATGCTGCTGCTGCCTCTCCTCCCTGGGCAGGGACTGCAACCGTTTCTGGGCAGCACAGCTGTTCTAGACCTGGCTGGCGGTGCCCCATGACATCCCTCTGGGTTCCCCTCTCGTAAACGGTACCTGTGGTGGCTGCTGCACTGCAGAGAGCCCGGCAGGCTCTGAGTGAGCATGTGTCTGGGGGCAGTCTGAGCACTGCTGCGGCTGGAGAGGAATGGCTGGGCTTGGAGCAGCGGGCTGGGCAGCCAGGGCAGAAGCTGGCTTCAGTGATGGGCCGGGGGGGAGTAAAGCAGCTCTGGGCTGAGGCTCACTCCTGCTCTGTTCTGATGATTCCCACCCACCTCCTCAGGCTTACGGCTGGTGCCCAAATGGGGTGAAATGCCCCCAGTCGCACAATATTGACCTCATCATCGATGAAGATGAGATCTTCAAACAGAAGCGGAAGAGAAGGAAGCAGAGGTGGAAGCGGCGGAAGAGCATGGAGGAAGCTGAGAAGGCAAAGCCAGAGCGGGGGAAGGAAGCGGGGGCAGTTTGGGGCAGCGAGGATGGGCCCCCACCCAAACAGTCCTTCCCTGGCACCCCCACGGCGCCCGCTGCCAAACCCGCACGCACATCTGGCACCGAGGAGAACTCTATGGACACGGAGCGAGAACCAGGCTCGGATAGCATGGCAGACACGAGGATGGAGGAGGAAGTGGGGGGCACCACAGACGAGGACAGCATGCAGCCAGCTACCACTGGAAACGCCTTGGCCAGTGACCATGAGGAAGGGCAGGGGAGGGGTAATAAGGAGCTGGGGTCCAGCGTCCCCTCAGCGAGCTCCTTTGAAGCCAAACCAGCGTGTGCTGCAGGGAAGCAGCCAGGCTCCTGCACCCCCCGTACGGAGGCAGGAATCCACCGTGCTGGCTTTGATGCCTTCATGACTGGCTACATCATGGCGTACGTCTGGATGCTCAAGAAGGGAGAGAGCCAGGAGGTCAGCACCGGGCCCTGGCTGCCAGACTGTCACAATAAATTGTACCTCAGCGGGAAATCGGTGCCACTCCAGATCGTTAAGAGCTTGTTCTCTAAATCCTCCAAAGCCCACGGCCAGAAAATGAAGCTGGTTTGGGGCAGTGGGTAGGGGCCAAGTTGCCTTGCCTCTGGCCCCCAGGCTTGGACTCTGCCCATAGGGAACTGGCAGGAGGGGAAGCAGCTTTGTGGGGACTTTTTTTTAATTTAATCCTGAACAATTAAATAGTCTGGACCCAAGATTCCATGTGGTGCATGTTTCTAAGGTGGCTCGAGGTTGTGAGAACTTCCTGCCATGCTGTGTTCCAATTCAAACGAGCAGGAGCAGGGTGGCAGTTTCTAGACAGCGAGAGCTGCCTGCGGGGGCTTGCCTTGGCCTTGACTTTCCTGCAGGTCAGTAATAAGCTGCCTCTGCAGGCCTGTGCCTGGAGCCAGAGAGAGGAGATGGCACTGCTGAGAGTAGCCCAAGCCCATGTTGTGCTAAGGAGGGGCTGCCCCCAAGTGTCCTGTCTGTGCCCACTCCCCCCTCAGTAACTGGGATCTCATGCTAGGGTGAAGCAGGAATGGGGCTCCCTGGACTGGCTTTGTTTAGCAAATGATTAACAAACAGGGGCTTAGAACCAATTTCCTCCCCTGGAAAGCTGTGTCCCTTGCAGCAGTTTCCAGGCTGCCCAGCAGCAAGCATTCCTGTACTACTCTGCTCTTTAGAAGATGAGGTGCCCTGCTGCCCGGGGGCTCTGTTTGCAGCAGAACCTAATCGATCCTGAACACAAGGCATAGCACCATGTTGCTCCATAAGTGGCCCAGAAACCTTATGCCAGCCCCCTTGCTGGGGCCGTTCCCAGGCTACTGGCCAGCTCAGGGATGGGTCTGTCCCATCCGAGCCCAAGCCCGGTCTCAGGTTGCCTTCTGGCCTAGGGCTCCTAGAAGTCTGTTAAGTGAAGCAAAGTAGTATCACCTTGGAGCGGAAGGCACCGGCTTCTTTCCCACTCAGCTGTAGGAATGGCGCAGCCTGTTGGAGCGCTCGGCTGTTACTTGAAGTAGCACCACCCAAGCCAGCGTGCAGGAGTCCTGGCCCCCCTGGAACGTCTCCCTCCCGTTCAGTGCCAGAAGAGAGCAAGGCTGTGCCTCCGTGCTCATTTCCTGCACCAGGGGAGTAGCACAAACCGCAGCCAGTGCTGGGTAGACCCAGTGCCCCTACCCTAAAACCAGGCACCATTCAATACCAAATCCCCTGCTGCAAGGTTTTACTAAATACAGCTAAAGCTTGGAGGATCTGCTTGACCTGACCCAGCCACACACAAAAATCCATCACTGTTGTGTCCCATCCTGGGAAGATACAAGCCTCCCTTTGTACTCCCAGGGCAGCGTGGGGTCAGGTAGAAGTGGCACAGCATCGGGGGAGTGTGCCAGAGGGGCAGCGCAAAGGGGTGGGGCCTCAGCAAAGTCCAGGGAGAGAGTGTCTCCACAGCCCATGCTCTCAAGCCCGTCGCTGCTCTGGCAAGGGCTGGACCAAAAGCTGCAGCAGGGAGTGTGAATTGTTCATGGGAGGCCCAGGACTCAGTGGTACTGCACCACCAGCAGCCAATCCAGACCAAGCTCAGGGCCNCAGCCAGCTACCACTGGAAATGCCTTGGCCAGTGACCACGAGAAAGGGCAGGGGAGCACCACAGACGAGGGGGATAGCATGCAGCCAGCTACTACTGGAAACACCTTGGCCAGTGACCACGAGGAAGGGCAGGGGAGGGGGAGCACCACGGACCAGGGGGATAGCATACAGCCAGCTACCACTGGAAACGCCTTGGCCAGTGACCATGAGGAAGGGCAGGGGAGGGGTAATAAGGAGCTGGGGTCCAGCGTCCCCTCAGCGAGCTCCTTTGAAGCCAAACCAGCGTGTGCTGCAGGGAAGCAGCCAGGCTCCTGCACCCCCCGTACGGAGGCAGGAATCCACCGTGCTGGCTTTGATGCCTTCATGACTGGCTACATCATGGCGTACGTCTGGATGCTCAAGAAGGGAGAGAGCCAGGAGGTCAGCACCGGGCCCTGGCTGCCAGACTGTCACAATAAATTGTACCTCAGCGGGAAATCGGTGCCACTCCAGATCGTTAAGAGCTTGTTCTCTAAATCCTCCAAAGCCCACGGCCAGAAAATGAAGCTGGTTTGGGGCAGTGGGTAGGGGCCAAGTTGCCTTGCCTCTGGCCCCCAGGCTTGGACTCTGCCCATAGGGAACTGGCAGGAGGGGAAGCAGCTTTGTGGGGACTTTTTTTTAATTTAATCCTGAACAATTAAATAGTCTGGACCCAAGATTCCATGTGGTGCATGTTTCTAAGGTGGCTCGAGGTTGTGAGAACTTCCTGCCATGCTGTGTTCCAATTCAAACGAGCAGGAGCAGGGTGGCAGTTTCTAGACAGCGAGAGCTGCCTGCGGGGGCTTGCCTTGGCCTTGACTTTCCTGCAGGTCAGTAATAAGCTGCCTCTGCAGGCCTGTGCCTGGAGCCAGAGAGAGGAGATGGCACTGCTGAGAGTAGCCCAAGCCCATGTTGTGCTAAGGAGGGGCTGCCCCCAAGTGTCCTGTCTGTGCCCACTCCCCCCTCAGTAACTGGGATCTCATGCTAGGGTGAAGCAGGAATGGGGCTCCCTGGACTGGCTTTGTTTAGCAAATGATTAACAAACAGGGGCTTAGAACCAATTTCCTCCCCTGGAAAGCTGTGTCCCTTGCAGCAGTTTCCAGGCTGCCCAGCAGCAAGCATTCCTGTACTACTCTGCTCTTTAGAAGATGAGGTGCCCTGCTGCCCGGGGGCTCTGTTTGCAGCAGAACCTAATCGATCCTGAACACAAGGCATAGCACCATGTTGCTCCATAAGTGGCCCAGAAACCTTATGCCAGCCCCCTTGCTGGGGCCGTTCCCAGGCTACTGGCCAGCTCAGGGATGGGTCTGTCCCATCCGAGCCCAAGCCCGGTCTCAGGTTGCCTTCTGGCCTAGGGCTCCTAGAAGTCTGTTAAGTGAAGCAAAGTAGTATCACCTTGGAGCGGAAGGCACCGGCTTCTTTCCCACTCAGCTGTAGGAATGGCGCAGCCTGTTGGAGCGCTCGGCTGTTACTTGAAGTAGCACCACCCAAGCCAGCGTGCAGGAGTCCTGGCCCCCCTGGAACGTCTCCCTCCCGTTCAGTGCCAGAAGAGAGCAAGGCTGTGCCTCCGTGCTCATTTCCTGCACCAGGGGAGTAGCACAAACCGCAGCCAGTGCTGGGTAGACCCAGTGCCCCTACCCTAAAACCAGGCACCATTCAATACCAAATCCCCTGCTGCAAGGTTTTACTAAATACAGCTAAAGCTTGGAGGATCTGCTTGACCTGACCCAGCCACACACAAAAATCCATCACTGTTGTGTCCCATCCTGGGAAGATACAAGCCTCCCTTTGTACTCCCAGGGCAGCGTGGGGTCAGGTAGAAGTGGCACAGCATCGGGGGAGTGTGCCAGAGGGGCAGCGCAAAGGGGTGGGGCCTCAGCAAAGTCCAGGGAGAGAGTGTCTCCACAGCCCATGCTCTCAAGCCCGTCGCTGCTCTGGCAAGGGCTGGACCAAAAGCTGCAGCAGGGAGTGTGAATTGTTCATGGGAGGCCCAGGACTCAGTGGTACTGCACCACCAGCAGCCAATCCAGACCAAGCTCAGGGCGACAGCCTGTCACATGGGGAAGCTTCCTGCTCTGTCTTCAGCTGCCCAAACCGATACATTCGCAAGTAGACTGGACACTTATTTCTGTGTCCCTCAAACCCACTGGGTCAATAGGCTGCTTAGCAGAGTGCACCCTTCCTCCCCAAAACCTAGTGTTCCCCCTCCAGGTTCAAGCTCTGAATCCTTCTCCAGCTTTTATACTTTTTAATTCCTAGGAAAACCAATCATTGTAAGATTTAAAATAAAATTGTACCTACCACCCCTGAACCAGTTGTCAGACCGGTGTTATTTTTTTAAATAAAAAAATTCCAAACTCTTAAAGCCACACTTTTTTTTTCTTTAAAAAGAACTACATTGAATCTAAATCAAAGCACTATTTCAGCTGTTCCACTCCCCACACTTGAAGGCTCCCGTTTGTTGCTTGGTGGTCTCTGTGATTCCATTGCAGCTGCTGGAGACTGACTGTTATTACCCTCCCCTTCAGCAACGAAGAACAGGGCCGGATGAACAGATTCTTTTCAGGCGTTTCACTGTAGCTCTGGTCCAACAGACAGATCCTACTAGTTGAGATGACCCTACAAGTGTCAGGAGTAAGACACGTTCGTTTGAAGCTATGTAACTTTCAGATTATCCGTACACAAATGGTAAAGCAAATGAAAAGTACACGTCTAACCCTACAAGGGGATGTAGTAACCATAAGAACATGGGTAGAGAACACTAGCACCAAGACGCTCTCTTGCATTCCAATCCGGTACCATCGCTAACAGAGATGGAGGAATGGGAGCCCACAGAGGGGCTACAGGCAGCTCAGCGGCACCTGTACTGCGGCTCCTGGCACAAGCGGTTGCCTGGGCTGTGTGTTCATGCAGCTCTCCTGGGAGCAAGACAAGCAGGGCCACTGTTCTTGCTGCTGTGCTGCATAAACCTACTGGGTTGCGGGGGGGGCTGGAGCTTTGATGCAGGGGTGACAGAGGAAAGCTATGCTAGCCCAACCCCAGGAGTAAGGAAAAGCCACAATCAAGTAACATGGCTCCTGGGTTTGGAAGCCTTGCCTTTCCCAATCTATATTTTTAAATCTAGGTCAGCAAGAGGGGGTCCTAATCCTCCAAGCACTCATGGTTCCCCGTAAGGCAACAGGGAGTAAATACAGGTGACTATGTAGTCCTCCCGCAACAGACAAGCGCCAGTTCAGCTGTGATCTTATAAGCACTTGGTAACAATTAAATTTAATCTGGAAAAGGCAGCTCACATGCATAACAACACTGGAGGCAGAGATTAAGCCACCCCTTCCGTCTTGTGAAACTCCATCTCCCAAGGAAGAGGGGGTTGCTAGTGCCAGCTGGCACAGGGGAGCCACTCCTAACCCCAGGCAGCTGTTCTCTCAAGCAGGTTGCACACGAGAGGCTAGTTCGGCAGCAGGCAGGCTCAGGGCGTGGTGTATAATAGCCCCTTGTAGCGCCGCTCTTTACAGGGGCTAGACAGAACCAACCTCAAGGAAAAGGAAATGCGTTAGTCTGCTTACAGGATGGTTAGTCTGCTTACAGGATGGTTTGGCTGCCTCCACGTCTTTCACCCTGAGCTACAAGAATAAGTTTATTCATTTTTATTTTGAAAGCGAGTTGGGAAACAGTTTACAAAAACTGACCAAGAAAAAAGTTATGAAAATATTTAACTGGATTCATCTTTGGTTACTTATTACAGTTCCAATAAAACATACACCATTTCTGTAGTTAAAAAAAAAAACAAAAAACACCCACCAAGGTCAGAAGGTCAATCAACATTAAAAACAAGATTTGCTGTCTTTACATATTCATAAATATCCACAATATTAGAAAAAAAGTAATTTTGCAAAGATTTTTTTCTGGCAGTATTAACTTACTATTATACATAGGCTACAAACTTCCTCCTAAGCTTTAATTACAAGTTTAGCTATGTACAGACTGCAAAATATTAAGACGTAGACTCCTTCATAAATATGAAAATAGATCATCTTGCAATCAAATATCCGGCTGTCCCAAAAAGTTATTAGTTTGTTTGTTTTTTGCATAGAAATGTAGTGACATGCAGTATAACAATAGCATTAAGTGCAAACAGGAATTCTTCAAGTGTCTTTAGTTGTACTGGCAAGAAATACCAAGGTTCTGTCACACAGAATACATTGATGCTTTCGACAAACTAGAATCTACAGCTTGTATCCCCCTTTGCCCACTGCTGCACACTCACACACATTCTCTCCTTGTCTTATCTTACCAATCAGCCAAAAAATAGCTTATAAACAGATATTTAAATCAATCCACTGTAGAGCGATTTAAGAGTGAATTTAAAACCCCGTTTTGATTGCTTCAGAAATCCCAGCAGTGTCTCCAGATCGTATTTAAAAAGCAAGAATTGCCTCTATCACAACGTCAAGAACATGATAAAATTCAAGCTCCTTCTCAATTGTGTTACTATAAAACGATGGCCTCGCTTGGCCGGAGAGAGCAGAACAGGTTCTTGGCTCGTTATACTACACACGACAGCAGCGTAGGCAAAAGGACAAGCAGCCGCTAGAGACTAACCAATCGCGTGTGTGAGGGGGACGATTTCAAAGCAGCGCTAGCTTAACTCGTACCAGAGACCATTCAAAAGATTGTTTGATGGAAGTCTGAACTTTTCAAGATGTACCAATTGCAACAACATGATCGGGTACATGAGAAAGACGTCCCACTAACAGCTGAGCCTCTCGTGGATCTCCATCACTGCCTCTTGGAAGCCAGCTGACCCTTCTGCTCAAAAAGCAGAATCCTTGTATAAGAACCACCAAAAAAAAGGTCTATTCCAACCAGGCCATGCCCCAAGGTCACTGCGACTCATTGATAAAGGGCAGTAAGGTAGCAATGGAGGGAAGCGATGCTAAAAGCAGAGGTAGTGCCTAGGAGCGGAGGAGCAAGCCCGCAGCTCTGGGGTACCACCAGACGAGAATCTAGGGGAATGGGAGCTCTCCCAGCTAACACTAGAAGAGGAGCGTGCCGCCCCCCCCCAGATTAAATGGTGTGCAGAGCAGGTAACTTCCTGCCTTGTGCAGACAGGCCTGTAAGGCAAGCACCTCCGGTAGATCCCTGTCTTGCCACTATGTCGCTCCTGGCCCTGAAGGCACAACCCTACCCCTGCCTTTGTGACAAAAGTTGGGGATTATCGTTTGCAGTGGACACACCCCCCCCAGGTGGGTGACTGACAATTAAGAATTGTTAGCTTTCGAGTTTCCCCCTCCTTGTGGTGGGAACAACATCTGGGGGGGCCCCAGGCCCCACTTCGGAGAATGCACACGACCGAACTACAAAAAAGTGAGACCGCTGAAGAAAATCAGCTCCTTGAAAGGCAGGGGAAGGTGACAGCCAGGAAGACACTATTCACTCACCAAGAGCTGCCCTAGTGGCACGGACCAGGCGAGAACTGGAGGGCACTGGGGATTCCTACTTCATTCGGCACATACACTAGGAAAAGGAGATGCTGCCGCCCAGCTTCAAAAACCCTCCCTCATCCCTCAAACATCCACCCCGTCCAAGTAACTGCTGCTGCTTCTGCTCACCTCCTTCCAGTGCAGTCTCTACAGACCCCCTTCTTGGGGCAAGACAAGCAGAGGAATTGCCTCCCACCTACAGGGGCTCATGCTGGTCTCTAGTGCCTCCTCTTGCAGTGCAGCTCACATCCTGGGCTGCAGCTCGCTCCAAGCTTCTCCCGAGCTTGGAGACAAGATTCCTAAGGTTGCACTTGGGGTGGAATTCACTCCAGCACCATCATCTCACAAGCCCCAGAGTGATGCAGAGGGACCTGCCCCCTTGTGGATAAACCCACATGGTGCCTGAGCACGCCTGGTCTGGCAGCAAACTGTCCAACATCCCCATCAGGAGAAGTGCAGGCAAGGAGATTCTGGGAAGTTCACTGCTAATGTCTGCACAAACTCTCCCCATGCCCCTCTGCAGCAGGGCTGGGACCTGCATCTCCTAAACACACCAGCCACACCTTGCTCAAACTCCTCTCTTCCCACCAGACACACCTTGTGCGCGCACACCCACACACACACTCTCCCTGCCCCCCCTCCACCGACACACCTTGCCCAAAAGCACACACAGACTGCTGCCCTGTGTAAAAGCAAACAGGCTCACACACATTTCCTGTAGCCAAATGCTGAAGGAATTCCTGGCTGGGGAAAGACATTTCCTTCAGGACCTCCCACCAGCACCTCTCCCCCCACCACGCTGAGCACTACCCTACCAATGTGCACAGACAGCTGAGAGTTTCACTGCACGGTTTCTACTCTGTCCAATGCATTAAGTGGGGTATTTGGTTCCACAGAAGGGCCAGAGCATGGCATTGGGGGAGAAGAGAAGAAAAGCCTGGGCAAGGTGAGTAGCAGCTCAGACATGGTTTCCAGGGCGGTGCCGGTGGATTGGGACGGTGTGGGGAGGAGAAGAAGCTAGTGGTGGGTTTGTTCCTTGTGGACGAACATCCACCGAGAGCTACTGGCTCAATAGGCTCCAACTGGACACAGAACGAGGACTCTCTTCTGGGCTAGGGTTGGGGTATGCCACTAGGGGAGCCTGTTGTGCGATTACACAAGGACTTTGGCATCCAGGCTGCAAAGCCAAACACTGTTTACCAGCCCCGAGAATCGAATCCCCCTCATCAAAAAGCGGATCCTGCAGGAAAGAAAAACGCGCCGGAGAACAGCTTCCTTCCTTGCGTCAGCTGACAGAGTCTCTGCGTGCTGCCTCCTGCTTTCCCTGCTCAGCGGCAGGGGCTTTCAAATCCTGCTAAGCCTCTTACCTAGAGGCCTTTGGGCCTGCCTGGCACTGCCTAAGAGGTTAGCAAGTTTGAGTGCAGCACAGGCAGAGTTAAGGTGAAAGCTACAGCAGTTTCAGGTTGTTTTCCTGCAGTCCCGCCTAGGGGACTCCTGGTACCTACAGCTCTGCAGTAGACAGCTGGCGGCAGCAGTGGATTCTTGTGAGCTGAGGGGTGAGCTACACACATTCGCATCTCTGCCGATGGACTTTGCAGCTAATTCTTGCTAGGATATGCTGAAGTGCTTGGAAATAGCCCAGACTCCGCACTACAGAGAAAGAATTAAAACCACGATAGGGGTTGGTTTGTCCCCCCCGTCAGGAGCCCTTGTTAAATGTCACACTTTGAGGGTGTGCTCTCGGACGCTGCTGGGGCAGAAGGTGCCAAGGAGACCAGGTCGGAGTTGTCCCTGTCCAGTGCCTCAAACGGGGAGGTGTCTCTACCCAGCTCCGAAGAGGGGCTAACACTAAAGGGAGATTTGGAAGATCTGCTGGGCAGCATGTTACTTTGCACGTCATCTTCCACCTCCATCTCTTCGGTGGAGCTTGTAAAGACCCCCAAGGACCCCC
Organism: Sphenodon punctatus; assembly: GCA_003113815.1. Classification (NCBI taxonomy): domain Eukaryota; kingdom Metazoa; phylum Chordata; class Lepidosauria; order Sphenodontia; family Sphenodontidae; genus Sphenodon; species Sphenodon punctatus. The sequence continues at coordinate 3,563,332 of QEPC01012035.1, read as the reverse complement.
CTTCCTCTGAAGGGACCAAATTCTGCCCCACAAGCCCCCTGTAATTGAGGGGCTCATGCCGAGAAGACCCTGGAGACCGGCTGCATTCCACATCCTCAGTTGCGTCTCTAAGGGGGCAGAATCCATTCTCCTCCTGGGGCCCTAGCTCATTGGAGCAGTCCATCTCCTCTTCGGGCTCCGGCAAGGACGGAGACTCCTGCCTCAGGGACTTGGCCTGGAACGGAGGGATTTCGGACACACCGTACTTACTGCTGCTTAGCAGCTTCTGCCGCACCTCAGCTCCTAGCTGGCTGGGATCACATCGGCCAACCGTTGAAGACAGGCCTCCGAAAGGGTTGCAATCTTTGTGCAGAAGTTCGGGAGAGACTGGGAGGGACTGGCAGCGCCTCGCAGAGAGGAAAGGGGACTCCTGCCAGTCTGCATGACAGGACTGTTTACACAGGGGCTGGCTCAGCTTGAGACAGGCCTCGGGGGAGTGCAAGTCAAACAACAGGGAGATCACAGACTTGCTTGGCATGTCAAAAAACTTGACCTTTCCCCCCTTCAAGTCTTCCCTAGCATTGAAAGGGTTGACCTTGCGGCCTACCCCCTTGCTGGGGGTGTAGTATGGGTCCTGGACGTTGATCTTCCGGGAAGGCTTGCGGGAGAAGATGTCGGACTGGCTGCGGGACAGCCAAATGTTGCGGCGCGGGCGCGGCGACTTGGGTGGAATCTTGTCATCCAAGGAACTCAGCCGTTTCACTCCTTGTCCCTTCTCTATTAGCCCTAGATGGAAGGAGAGAGAGAAACCCTTCAGCTTGGAAGTCACAGTCCCCTGACCCCACCCCGGGTTCTAGCTCCCTCCGTGTCTGGGCAGCGAGAGGAGGGGGATGTGGCTTTTCATTCAGCAGCCTCCCCACGAGCATCAAGGGGGAGGCAGTTCCCGGGTGTGCAGGAATCATAGCACTGCAGGACTGGAATCCAAGCCCCAGTAAATCCAGCATCCCACAAACAGCCACAGCCGTATTTTAAATAGACAGAATCATTTGGAAGTGAGCACTTTCGGGGTTCACCGTGCTTCTGAGGTCTCTCTAGTTTCCCCCACACCACCACCCTGTGAGGCAAGTCACCATTCCTCCCATTTTACAGATGAGGGAAACCGAGAGTAGACACAGTGTTTTGCCTAAGGCCACCCAGTGAGTTCATGGCTAAGGTGGGATTTGAACCCTGGTCTCTCAGGTCCAAGCCAGACACCTTCTCTGCCAGGCTGCCCTGGCTCTCAATCATTCCCTGTTATCCCCACAATTCCTCGCACCAGTAAGCTGAAGCCGAAAATGCTTTTCCATGTGGGGTTTACTCCTTCCAGACAGCAAGAGGAGAAGTCCGTGCCTAACTTCAACTTCTCATTTTGCGAGGAATTGTTAAAAACTCGTTGGTTTCACATTTGCAGAAAAGAGGGAAGGGTTTTGAAATGTCCAATAGAAATTTAAAAATAAATAAATTTGAGCACTCATTACAAAACTGACTGCCAGTAACTGACAATTGAACAAGTCTGTCCTCAGGGCTCCGGAGGGGAAGTTCCCAATTCCCAGCCGTTTAGCCTCCTGACTGCTATGGGCTAACCCAAGAGCAGGAGGGCCAGGAATACGTTCGGAAAAGCAGGAGCGGTGTTTGCTCGGTGAGAGACTGCCCCTAAGTGAAGACACCCCGTGCCACGAATGGGGAAGCCAAACATCAATACTTCCCTTTGGAAGTGAAGTGTTTAAAGTCCAGCGTCAGCCTTGAACAAGCCCCTGATCCAGTGCAGAGCTAGGGAGACACAGCGGTTTGACTGTCTAAGCGCAGGTAATAAACACTTTGTTAGACAAGGGGGGGAGGAAATGCAGCAAAAATTATTTAGAGCCAGTGGGAGTTGGAGGGTCTTGCTCCCTTGCAGTTTAAACAGGCTCCTGAGCTTTCAACCACAGCCACAACTCAGTGACCTCCACGCATCGTTGTGCCACTAGGTGGCACTAGCACTTTGCAGCAAGCTCTTTCTGATCCCCGCAAGGACTTGTTTGTGCTCTTCAACCCGACTTACTGGACCTGGGGACAAGACAAGTTAGTATGGACCGTGCCCTCCATCCCTGGGCACTTGACACACACGTCTCTGTACCATGCGTGGAGGGATACACCGCATCATCAAGCCCTTCTCTCTGCCTCGCCTGCTCGTAAACCCGACTCCCCTTGATTAGTTCTAGCAGCTGTTGGTTTCTAAACCGCTGCAACAAATTCCCCCTTCCCTGCATTGTACGCTGATCGACGGTGCCACAGAGTAACCCTCGGGGGGGCCACCTAGACACAGTTTTCCAGGACACTTACAGAAAATACATGTTGCAGGCCTTGCAACTTGTCTTTTTCATAAGTGTTCCTCAAACATTTGCCTAGGTGTCCCCGCTGTTAGGTTTAAGGTCGTGTCTCTTACAAGCCAGCAGAGCACACTTCCTCTCTGTTATTTATGCTACTTATACGGCAGCAGCAATATGTCTGGCCTTGGCTTGCCTTCAGGGAATCCCACTTCAGAAAGGAACAGCCCCAAGGATAGTAAGACAGGGCAGCAGACCTTACAAGGACACGACTGCAAGCTGGAAAGAGAAATCCCTAGGCAGAATTTTGAAGACCGTGTTTCCCCCAAGGCCTGTCTGGTCAGGCTCTGTAGGCCCAGGGCTTTACGGTTGGGAGGGGTACGCGAAAGATGGGGTGTGTTCTAATGAGGACTGGCTGTACGGGGGCCTGCTCAGAACGCAACACGGCATCTGGGAAGGGCAGCATGTCCCACCGTATCGGCCGCTGTGGCGAGTGCTTTGAACATGGCGTGGGAGCAGAAAGACCAGTCTCCGGGGCAATTCCTACCTCCCTAGTGCAGATCCCGCCCCCAGCACGCCCACTGTGCAAACGAACTCCCCTGAGGAAGAACATTTCCTCTTGTCCCCTCTTCCCAAGGGCCGAGCAGGAGCAGTCTTTGCTCAGACAGACGCGTGCTCTTCTTGCCCCAGCCGACGGGGAACTGCGGCTCTGCACTCACCTTTGGAAATCACGATGGGTTTCCTCTCGGAGCCGTCCAGGCATTTCCTCTCTCTTTCAAGCTCCTCGCTCTTCAGGCGATTTATCGTCTCCTCCAGTGTTTTGACAATGTCGGCGAAGGACGGACGCAGCTTTGGGTCCATCTGTCAATGCACACAAAAATCTACGCGAGGCTCTTAAGAGATACTACGGTCCCAGTCACGGACCCGGGTGCCTCCACGCTGCCCTGCTCATGGGCGGGGTGGGTAGCATGAGGAGTCCCAATTCCAGCTTGCCCCTTTAGTGCTTTTAACCCTCCCCCCCAGCCATCCAATCCCTCCTGAAAACCCACCTCTTCTGTCCTAGTGCCGCCTCCCCACCGACTGCTCACAGACGACCTGTTATTCGGGGACACTTCTCTGTATCTAAACTAAGCGCATGCACTTGTGACTTCTCAACTTTGTGGCTGTATTAATTGTATTAGGGTTTTGTAATTGAAAATGCTAAAGAAAGATAGATAGACGTCTCTCCCTGTGTTCCCCACTCCCTTGTCCCCCCCCGGGCACTGACCCGTCTCTAATGAGGGATTGTTCCCAGTGCTACGTGCATGGCTGGCATTATATAAATAACGTAGGTCTCGTTAACAGCCCAGATCAGCGGCTTCCTATGCCCAGGGCACTGTTACAAACTGTTCCCACTTGTACAGGTGGGTTCATGGTACAAGAGACGAGCTTCTCCAGCCCCAGTCGTGATCCAGGAATGATTATGTAGCAATTCCATTTCAAAAGGGCACCTGGAACATAATCGCACCACAGCTGCCTGCTTACGCGGTGGCATGTCCTGGCTTAGTGCAGGCAGGACTGAGGCAACTGGATCCTCCCTGGGCTACTGGTGGCTTTTATTAAATTCTGCCCAGACAGCCGAGTTGACTAGAAAAGCAATGATGAAATAACATTCCTTTCCACTCAGTGCCCAGCGAGCCACTCCTAGAGACAAGGAAAGGAGACTGCTAACGAGCAGGGGCCTGCGTTCACTGGATCCTCCCCTCTGGCAGACACAGGCTCCTTGCTAACGGGAATAAATCCCATACATCAGGACAACTATTTTAAGCCCCCGTCTCAGGAAGCAGCAAGAACCTGGTTGCTCTGAACTCAGAGCAGTCAGACAGACAGTTCTGCTAGAGAAGCAGATGCAGCTACCTCTGGGGGGCAGCACACTAGCTTTTTATTCAAGGATTCTCTCCCCCCCTTGTTGCTGAGATGCAGCCAGCTCTAGGGTAGGGTGGCTGTTTAAGACAATGACCCCATGTTTGATACCAAAACGGAGCCGGTGGGGGTGGAAAACCAGCAGAGCCAGCTCTGTACTTTCCCTCCCCTATAGAGGCCAGTTCACTTGCTGACCCTTGAGCACGGAGGGCATTCAGGGCAGCTCATAGGCTGCTCTAACGTGTGCCGTCCAAGGAGGAGAGGCAGGAAGACAATTTGACCTCCTCCAGTCAGAGGCTCCACGCCGAACTCTTAAAGCAGGTGGGAGATTTGGCCGTCAGTCTGCACTCCCAAGCCAACTGGCCTCATCTCCCCAGACTTGCACGATCCCTTTCTAAGCGTGCATCACAGCAGCTCTGACCAGCGTCCTGACTTGCATGTGTTTACGCTCTCGGCCCCAATGCTGAATCAACAGAGGTGTTTGATGCACTGAACTTCTATTTGCTGTTGGTTTTACTCTTCTCTAGGGGCTGCCCTTGCTGGAAGTACACTTACTGCAGGGGGGTGTTTATGGTGCAGGTAACTGGGCTGACCTGAGCAGTAATTAACATTGTTTGCTGATTTGTTAAATAATAAAAACAGGACAGGATTGCCTCATTTTTTCTGCCGATTTGCACACAGAGCATCAACTGGCCCTTAAAAAGGTAAAGAGATGCCTCTCCTCTGCCTAGAGGCCTGCACCTACTACAGGGTGCCCTCTGCGGAAGGGATTATATCGTTAGTTAAATCAGTGAGACTCTCCTTATTCTGAGGCTGCTCTTGGACCCAGGGCCACACTCAAGGAATAGAACAGGGGTGGGCCAAGTCCCCAAGCCCAAAAGCCAAAGTTTTCATGTCTGAGAGCCAGAAGGTGCGTTCCATCGATCACGGCTCCCCTTGATCTCTGGGATGGGGCAACGCAGCTGCCCCCAAATCCACCCTGCCCCCCTCAAATGCAAGCTCTGGCTCCAGGCAGCAACAATCGCAGCACAGGGCACGTTTCCCCCTTCCCCACAGCCTCCAGAAGGCTCCAGGGACAGCTCACCTTCTCTTGCTTTGAGGGAGCTTCAAATACATGCCCCTAAGCAGCCACTTCTGGCCAGAGTCTTAGTACAAGTGGCGTTCAAGAGCCACGGGCGGCTACCAAGCTGTCATCTCTCTGCCCACTTCCAGAAGAGAGCATTGGAGGCTAGCCAGGAGATAATCATTCCCTCTACAAAGAGAGAGGCAGGGAAGCGAGTTCTTACACGAAACCATGACAAACGTTTGTCTGGCCTTTCACACCAATGCCTTGCAAAGAATTCGTGCTAGTAGTTTTCAATCATGCACTAGAGTAGACAAATGGCAAGACCGTGGGTTAAACTAGGAATTCCCAAAATTCAAATCCTAGGCTTAACAGAGATACCTGACATCTTCAAACACTTATGCCACAAGCCACTGTCATGGAGCAGTCTGACTGAAGCTTGCAGGGCTTTAAATCGGACGTGTGAGTTGCTTGCAGCCTTAATAAGGATGGGAACACTTACATTACAGCAGTTGAAGGCCAGCTGGAGGAAATCAGGTGGGCAATCTCCAACCATGTGCTGAAAGGCATCATAATCCAATCCAAAATTCTGCCAAACAGAAAGAGATGGAAGTGATGGAGTGGCCCGATTTGCACACTCCCTCCCAGCCTCCTCCACGCAGGGTTCTGAAAATAGTCACTTAAAACCACTTCCTGCACAGCCACCCAAACCAGCGACACTGGGAAAACGTCATGGCTCTGGTTCAGTTTAGTTTATTTCGCGTAGCCTCAGCCATAGCGTATAATTAAAACAAATACATAAGCCAACAGGCATGAACAAAAAGGAAACAGGTGAGCAAATCTGAAGTATACAATGAAACCATGTATCGAGCATACAGTACAACAGTTCTTATAAATTAAGCATCGTAGTGAGAAACCTCTCTCCGACTACAAAAACATCTATTAAAAATGACACAACTGCCTGTGTTGTCTCCATAGATTGATTTAACAAGAGAAATCTCACTATTTCAGAAGTTGATCTGCCAGGGAGATGGTTCTAAAAACTTTGCCAACCAAAGAGCCCCGATATTGTCATAGAAACGGCACTGGCGTAGAACGTGTCCCACGGATTCCATTTCAAGATTATTGAAGGAGCCGAGTCTCTGATAATAAGGCAGAGCTCCAACTCTCCCTTCTAAAACCCACGAGGCACACATGAATAAGTATAACTTTCTGAACGAGCAGACAGATGATAAATAATTTGCCTGAGCTGCTACCTTCGGAATCGGATCTATATAGTGTCTCTGGCCGAGCTGCAGCAAGTCGGTTCGTACACCATGGGAATTAACTGGTAGAAGAGGCGTTTCAGGAATGCGATTCAACGGCAAGCCACCATCACTCTTCCTAAACCAAACTACTATCCTTTGCTCCCTTTTACTTTCAGATCTCCACACAATCCTAATGTGCACCTACTGGTTTAGCTTATGGCAGTGCAGGATTATGAACAGCATGGTGTTTTATTGGGTGTATTACTTCAGCTAGCTGGTGTCAATTGAAAGGCTTGACAAGATCCCACAGTGTCCAGTGAAAAATAAAGGATTAGGAGACAATGCCAACAGTGATGGGAACCACAATTTTGGCTAGTCAGGCCACTGCTGGCAAGAGGACAGAAAAATGGGAACAGAAAAGAAAGATGAGAGGAGGGAAAGAAAGGGTCAAGAGGCAGCAAGGGTGATTAGGCATAAACATAGGAAGGAAACGAAGAGAAGAGGGTAAGAATGGGCAGTGCTCTTCCTGGCTCCCTGCTGCTGCCTCCTGCATTGCCAGAATGAGTCCCAACGCACGCACAGGAGGCTGCTCGGTCCCTCCTTCTCCACGTGTCCTGGCTCGTTCTGGCAGTGGCAACAGGAGGGAGAATCCTGGGCTTGACTGCCCCAGTGTAGCTGGAGGGGCGACAGGCTCCATTGCACCCCACCCTGTCCGTGCAATGGAGCCCAGGGCACAGGAGGGGCTGGAGGACTCCTTTTAAACCCCTATGGGAAGAGCCAGCCAATTAGCTTGGCCCCAGGGCACTGGAACCAGCATCTGAGGCCAATCAGTGTGAAGAAGTCACCCTAGTAGGGCAGAGGGGAGCTGGATTCCACACCTCCCTCCTCCGTTCACCAGAGGCTGCAGAGTGAACGAGAGCTGCATGGCTGGGGCACCAAGCGAGTAGACTCTCACTCTATCCATGGGTTCCCTCCCACTGCCTTCTGCCTCCCCACTGCCCCCAATTGCTACACCTCTCTCTTCCCCCATCTCTCTCCCCTGGCCCCGAGGGGTGGGTGTGCTTACAGAAGCTCAGGAAGAGGGCCATGGAGCTACTCATCATGTGCATCCCCCTGCCCCCTCCATTGCCCCGAGCTCACTTTTTCATTGCTTAGGGGTAGGGACTGGATCCAGGGGCCAGATTTAGGCCACATCTGGCCTGTGGTTCCTCATTTCTGATCTCTGCCGAGAGAAAGCCTTCTCCTTAGCCGCTCCTGGCATGTGCCCCAACCCCCAAGCCAGTTTCTCTCATGCAGCTCTCTCGAGTGATGCACTTTGCAAGTTCTGCAGCAGGGATTTCTCAGTGTTTGACCAGTCGATCCCTGCCGACCTGCAAAATGCTTCATGAACCAACATGCCCCCGCTAGAGAGAATCCGGGGTTCTGCTGGGTGTTTGGGGCAGGGGCATGAGGGGATAGTTGGGGAGAGTGGTTGGGTTTTTATGCTCTTATGTGTGTTTTTGTAAGCTGCCCTGAGCCATTTGAGAAGAGCGGGGTAAAAATCTAAATAAGTAAATAAAATAAGTAACTTTTAAAATTCCCCTCTCTCCTTGAGTGATCTGATGCTTTATTGAACGTTTTATTGAACCTTGAATGATGCTTAAATTGGTTGGGATATTTTCTGAACTCACTGAGCACAGTGGAGGGAAAATGTAAACAGATTTTAAAAGTTTTTACAAGGGATTTATTTGCTGCCTTGTTATAGTCAACCTTTCTGCCACAATGTGAAAACTTTTTTTTTTTTAAATGGGGGGGGGGGGGAAAGAGAGACAAAAGAAGAGACAAAAAGTGCAACATTCACGAGGATGCGAGGTCCCAGGTGCACACGCTTGGCTTGGTTACATCGAGAAGGATGGTTGGCTGGTCCGTGTGGTGAGGATATGAGTACACAGAGCTCAGGTAACAGATTGTAGTGGATGGAGGGGATCAGCAGGAGTTAGGTGAGGGGAGTGAGGGAGGGCAGAGTGGAAGAGGTGGGTCTTGAGGAGGGATTTGAAGGTACGAAGGGAGGGGGTGAGGTAGGGAGTTCCAGGCATGGGGGGCAGCTAGGGAGAAGGCGGTAACGGGAGGCGTGGGAGAGCGAGAGAGGGGACAGAGGAGGAGCGGAGTTCACAGACTGGAGTACGGAGGGAAATTAGCGCAGAGAGGTAGGGGGGAGCGAGGTTGTGAAGAGCTTTATAGGTGAAGACTAGGAGCTTGTGCAGGATTCGTTCAGGAAGGGGGAGCCAGTGAAGAGAGGAGAGGAGGGGCTGCACATGGTCAAAGCGACGGACGAGGTGGATGACCCTGGCAGCAGAGTTTTGGACGGAGATGAGGGGAGAAAGGTGAGAGCAGGGGAGGCCAGTGAGAAGGAGGTTACAGTAATCGAGGCGAGAGATGACCAGGGCATGAACAAGGGTTTTGGCAGAGGAAACAGAGAAAAGGGTGAATCTTAGCAATGTTATGGAGGGAGAAGCGACAGGATTTGGCAACAGAGTCGACGTAGGGTTTAAAAGAAAGGAGTGAGTCAAAGATGAAGCCTAGGCTACGGGCTTGGGGGACGGGAAGGATGGTGACCCCGTAGATAAGGATCGACAGGGAAGAGAGAGAGAGGAAGGAAGGGGGGGGGGGGGAGGAGATAAGAAGTTCAGTTTTAGCCATGTTTAGTTTGAGCTGACGTTGAGACATCCAGGTAGAGATGTCAGAGAGACAGTTGGTGAGACGAGCTTGAATAGAACTAGATGGAGAGAGAGAGAGAGTTAAGTTTCATCAGCACAGAGGTGATATTGGAAGCCATGGGAGGCAATGAGTTTGCCGAGGGACAGGGTATAGATAGAGAAGAGCAGAGGGCCAAGGACAGAGCCTTGGGGAACCCCAACCAAGAGGGGGAAGGAGAAGGATGACAAGTTGGCAAGAGACACATTGAAGGAGCGGTCACAGAGGTAGGAGGAGAAACAGTCGAGGACCGAGCTACAGAAGTCAAGGGAGTGAAGTGAGTCCAGCAAGAGTTGAGTGGTCAACAGTATCGAAGGCAGCAGAGAGATCAAGGAGGACAAGAATGGAGTAGAGGCGTTTAGATTTAGCCAGAAGAAGATCGTTGGTGAGCTTAGTGAGAGCAATTTCAGTAGAGTGAAGGGGGTGGAAGCCAGATTGGAGAGGGTCAAGGGAGGAGCTGGCGGAGAGGAAGTTGAGGCAGCGGGAGTAAACACCACGTTCAAGAAGCTTGAAAGCAAAAGGAAGGAGTGAGAGAGGACGGTAGCTAGAAGGGTCAGAGGGGTCAAGAGTGGACTTTTTGAGGCTAGGAGACAGAGTGGGGTGCTTGAAGGCAATGGGGAAGGAGCCAGTAGAGAGGGAGAGGTTGATAATGTGCAGGAGGGAAGGGGCGACTTCTGAAACTTTCTTCACACTCCTGGCATGCGCAGGGTTTTATGTCCTGTGTGGATTCTTATTTTTAGAAGTGAAACAAATCTCTCACACACCTTTCTATATAGTATATATATTGTGTATATAAGCACCTGGGCCTACAGGAGCATCTGCTGGTTTCCTTTTTTATTTGCTCACAGAGCTTTCCATTTTGCTCACGAGTGCACACCCTTCAGATTGTGTAGTCTATAGATCTGTATTCACGGTGGAGTTTTTTATTCACTGTGTATTCCATAGTAGGATGCAAACTTTTAACAGTGGCCCTGACTCTGGTAGCCCCCATCCACTGCCTTACCAACCTGAAAGTCCACCAGCCACCACTGGAAGATTGGTGAGTGAGCGTGAGCTATAACACAGCAGGAGAATTAAATCCAAAGATAAAGACTAGGAAACCTCCAGAAATAAGGAAATCCGTGAAAGCAGAATGAAGGCCAAGTAAGAGAAGGAGCAAAGACCAAAAGCTGAAAGGTGAGAGAAGGGAATTTACCATGGTAACGTGCCAAGTTGCATCGAGGGGCTTTATGTTGAAGTTACAGGTTTGGATGGTTCCAGGGTGACAATATAAAATTTAAAACATTTTTCTTTTCAGGATTGGGCCATGAATGACAAGTTTCACAATCCTGATGCCCCTGATCACACACTCAGTTTCTGAATATCAACACAAGTGAGCTATTCAGTTGTAGCACTGCTCCGTAGTCCTTGGTTTTTCCCCTACATTATTTCACCATTGCTAGCGTAGGCTGTTGAAATAAATGACATGGTTGGTCTGTGATGAAACAGGAAAATTTCAGATTTTCCTCAGAGCCACTCCCTGAGCAGAGTCAACTTTGCCATGGTCTGGGTTGATACTAGTTACAAAATCATCAGGTTATTAAGTATTCCTATAACACCAACAATGCCCCTGGTGCTGGCCAATTACAGACAGGTCCCTGCCTCAGAGAGATTACAATTTAGGAGAGACGAGGGAAGGGAGCAGAGGGAGAGGAGAATACATTCACAAAGTTGAGAAATTGCAGATGCACATGCCTAACTTTGTTACAGAGGAGCCCAAGAAAACCAGGGAGGAGACTAAGGGGATGAGGCGCTAGGGAAAGCCTGACGTAAGGTAGGTTTTCAGGAGGGATTTGAAAGTTGGGAGGGAGGGAGCAGACCGAATGCATTCAGGGAGGATACAGGTCCTTTAAATAAACAAACACTCTCCACATCATCATCATCGACTTCCCAACAGCTTAGCACTGAAATATAGTTATACATTTTTGGATGCGAGGGGGTTTCAGAAGGCCAGGCAACTACCTCTTTGGGCCTGCCCCAAAGCCTGCTGAAGTCCCACCCACTTCACTCAACTCTGCCTAAGGACCATGGCGTACAATTCCGTACAGGGAAACACAATGCAGATCGAAACGGGGCCCATAACTACCTTCTTCTGACACAGAGAGGCAGCCTGCTGGTCTCAGCATGCAATGCCTCAATCCAAAATGGAGCAGCACACGCTGGGACCAGCGCGCTCTGACAAAGGTGGCTACCATCTGTTCCAAGTTACGCCAACTAGATACAGCCTGTGGGCTTCTGGCAAGGTGCCTGGGCAACGGCTGAGCAACCCTCGGCTAAAATGCTGTTAGCCCTGCCGAAGGAGACACGCTTTGTTAGAGGCCTCTTCGAGGACCAGTCATTCATCATCTCTCTGGCAGCGGTTCTGAAATTATTAATGAGCAAGCATCATTATGGGCATTCCCAACCTCCACAGCCCACCACGTACCTCTGTGCGAGGGAGATAGTCCGGATCGGCCTGTATCCTGGCTATAATCTCACAGAGAATGATACCGTAGGAGAACACATCCGCCTGGAAGGGAAAGAAAGAACCACAGAGCTTTTGTATGAACATGCAATTTAAAAAAAATAAAATAAATTAATCTGGCCCTGGGCTTTTCTATACCACGAAAGAGGTTTTGAAATCTATCTGGGTAGGCCAGGCGTCGACCACAGCCCCTGGGCCACTAACTGAAACAAGAGAGTCTGCAGTTCCAGCTGCTCACATTCATCTGCTCTTACTGCGTAGGAAGCAATAATACAATGACTTCACGGTGCAATCCTCACTCCGTTAAAGTTGATGGAAGTTTTGCCCTTGACACCAGGGGAGTTAGGATTGCGTCCTTTGCTAACATCGCTTGGCACAACACCATGAAAAACAAAATCCAGCTCCATGCTAGGAGACGTAAAGCTGCAATTAATGCCTTACAGATGTGGGTAATTAAAAAGAAGTCATACACAACAATATATATTATAGCAACAGATCAATTTTTAGGGAATACACGGATCAGTGCTTGCTTCTAACCACCACAATCCACAAGCCACTTACTCCGGAGCAGCTCCACTGACGCTTATACCCAACGTGGAAGTGGACAAATTGTGGCTCTAGTGCCACAAGCGGCTCTGTGGGGCTCTTTGGCCACATTGTGGTAAACGGATGTGGCTCTCAGGGTTAGGAAGTTTTGTCCATCCCCGATCTAGTGATTAAAATTCAATACTGGCTCCCCTTGTCCCTTATTGCTTAAATGCGGTCCTAAAATAATGCCTTGCTCTGGCCACCATGCCGAGACTGGCTCTCCCTTTCCAAAGTAGGGGTTTGCCACATGCTTATTTATTACATATTCCAAGCAGCCACAGGCATCCAAACTTTCGCAGGTTCTTGCCATCCAATATTTGCCCAAATTATAAAACTTGACACCTGTATCATGAAGACAGCCTTGCTGCACCCTACCCATCACTTTCACAGCGATGCATAAGGTAAAATTACAGCTGCTTTCCCCTTTTTTTTTTTCCCCAAAGTGTTCCTGCCTCCAGGGAGATCGGAGAAGGTTGCATTATAATGTTAAGAATGAAAACCCTCAGTATCTTAAAAAAAAGCTTTTACCCTGGTTGGAAGCAATTAGGTCTGTGCCAAGCCCCACTTGCCGTAACCCCTACGTACCTTCCCGCTAAAGATGGGGGAAGCACAAGGCTCCCCGGTTATTGCTGACAGAGTATCACAGAGTGTGGACTTTACCACAAACATGGACATTTGTAAGAATAAAGTAAACTTTAAAAAAAAAAGCTTAGGAGTCTTCCAGACACGTCAAGAAAACCTGTGCAAAGCACATCATGACTGCAAATCTGTTTCTTGGGCTCAAGGCCCCTTTTTCTATCCCACTGCTCCCTGCAGCCTCTAGGAGCTCCTGTCCCTGCATGTCAAACGCAAACACCCTGCACAGCAATGAAAATATGTTTCAGTTCAAGTTAATCACGCAGTCCATTTTGTTCTCTCTCGCTTTCTCTTGAACTACGGGACTCTTGGATCGGGTCCAGGAAGAACAGGAGGGCTTGCGTTCTAATTAAAATCTACTAGGCCAAACTCCACTTAATCAAACGTGCAGTAAATCACATCAGAGCCACTTTAAAGCTCTTGACAGTCACAAGCCCATGAAGATGCAGGGGAGAGGAATGGCCAGTAGCCAGCTTATTTTTAAACAAACCCACCTTCTCATTGTACGGCTCATCTCGGAGAACCTCTGGTGCCATCCAGTACGGAGAGCCCACCACAGGAAGCTTCTCACTTCACACATTCAAATGACAGAAGGTTAAAAGACCCGGCATTAAAAAAAAAAATCAAAATATTTCATGAGTACTTGCAAAGTCCTTCAGTTTCCTCAGCAGCTTTCAGGCCCAGGAAAGAGAGCACACGCTGTCCCCGTACGACTAAGATTGGATTCTATTCTCCTGCACAATGGAAGGTGCTGGAGGGGACAGGGTGAGATCTTAGTCAGCCAGCCAGGCTGTTGCTACTTGCCAAAATGGCTTCTTTATTCCAGTTTCTCAAGTGCCTCCCAAGGATCAGAGCTAAACATCTGAGCTGCTGGCAGAGTAGGTCCCTAGACTCATTTACAGGGATCTACATTCTGCAAGCAGCCCCCTAAAGAAATTCTATCTGGGAAGCATAATCCAGGCAAACCTTAGTTATTTCAACAGCCCTCTTGTTTCCAAGTGCAAATCCCAGCTACTGCTCCCTGCTGAAGGCAGGAGGTAGGAGTCCTGGGGGTGGCCCGTAGCCTTGCAGGAATGGAAGCAAGGAGCCCATGAGACACACCCCCACCCACCACTGGAGTGTCCTAGAGAACTGGGCATCCCTGCAGGGCACCCTAAGAAATTAAGCCACAAACTCAGTGCTCAGTGGTTGCTACCCTCAACAAGGAGACATTACTTGTCCAATCCTGCCAAGATCCCATTAGTCAGCTGAAGAGACATTTGCATGCAGCTCATGCGGAAGGTTGGTTTGGGGGGTGGGGGTGGGGTTGTTTTTTTAAAAGAGTCTTAAAGGTTATTCACAAATTGTGCTATAAAAATAAAGAAGCCAACAGTTTGGGTTCTGTGGAGACTCCTCTCTACCCTCACTGCCCAGTCGAAGGGCAGTGAGAATGGAGTTGAATTTAATTTATTAGAGGGGGTGAGAATTTCTTGCATTAACAAGGTGCAGATTGTAGTCTTTTATCACTGGCCTACAGAGAGGAACAGTGCAAGCTGTGACCCATACACTCTCAATCTCCCTCCATAGGCTGGGGGTTCGGGAGCAAGGGAGCTCTAGTTTCTCGAACCAATTCCCCGTTTCTACAGCTTGCAGACCGGCAGCCTATCGCTGGTGGAACCAATGGGCGCTCGCGGTAGTAAGTACCAACACAGTGGGCACAGGAGCCCTTGCGTTTACACCACTAACACTTCAGATTGATTGGAGGCTGATTCCCACCATTTTAGCGGACAGATTCTGCAAGGAAGAGAGAAGTTGGCCTTGTCGGTGGCAGAGTACGGAGAGCACGGGCTAGTGGCATCTGAAGTTGGGATTGGTAGCAGCAAACTCACTGAATCTCCCTACTAAGCTTGATCAACTTTGAAAAAACTAATGGTGGCATTTAAAGGGCTGCTTAGGCTTCCAAGCCATCCCACCTCTCTAAGCTTTAAGGCTGCAGTCTCAGTCTGTTGCCAAGGCCTGTTGCTTCTTTCTGCAGAACACTGCTACAATCCCACCCCTTCCTTGCTGCTCCCACTGCCAACACTAGTCCATGCTCTCGTCGGCTTTTCCAACCGCCTCCTTGTCGGCCTTCCCCGCCCTCGCCTTGGCCCTCGCACTGGTCTTCAAGACTCCGCTGCGTCCACTGCTTTGATCATGTTCACTCCACCCCCTGCTCGACTGCCTCTGCCCATTCGCATCTGGCACAAACGTGTTGCTATAGCCTTGTCCCTCCCTAGCTTTGTTCACCTCCCACTCCAGTCCCACCTGGGAACTTTGCCCCTCCTGTGCTAGCACCCTCGCCCACCCCCGAGTCTCCTGTCCCCTCACCGGTTGTCTCTACTCCTTCCCCCACACTGGCCCCCTAAGCCTGGAACTCCCTCCCTGGGAGCACACACTGCTCTCTTCCAGCCGTCAAATCTCGCCTTAAAAACCTAGCTCCTCCCTGATGCTCCCTCTACCATCCTGTCATTCGGGGTTCCCTTCTCCCCTGACACTACATGAAGCACAGGCCCCTGGAACTGCTCAGCTTCATGAATGCCTCCCCCTCTCTCCTTGTCCATCCTAGATTGGAAGTCCCTTGGGGCAGGGACCAGTCTTTGATGCTTGTTAAGGCACACTGCGGGCATTATGCAATTATTAGTAGTAATAGTATTTTAAATTATTAATAGTTGCACTATTTTGGTTTTACTACTTTTACAGTTCAGAGGGCTCTGTGCTTTGTTCTTTTTAAATGAAGCTCTGATGCAGCAGCACAGTTCTGTGGCAATTCATGGGCGTAGCCCTCTCTCAGTGTCTCACATCTGAACCCTTGATCTCTTTGCTGAGTGGCCAGCAAGAGGCCAGTGGCCAAATGCGGTGCCATTTCTTGATTCTCAAGAGGGCCGGCAACACTGGCTCATCATCTCACAGCCTCCCGGGGAACTATCAAAGCAGTAAGACCTTTTCCGAGCAAGCACGGGTTACAGTTGTGAGGGCAGAGTTCAAAGAGACGTGTACTGTAATTTTATTGTCTAAGGAAACTAGCTGTGAAACTAAAAGTAGCTAATTAAAAACATCTGGGGTTTCTGAAGAGAGTCTTCATAAGTCCCCTGGATTCAGAAGAACAGGCAGTTCACCATATACACACACACATATATTAATATATGTATTAAAAAGCCTCCAACACCTGCTCTAAAAAAACAAAAATGAAACACCAGAGCCCTCTCACCAATGAGATTTCAAAGAATGTAGGGCCGCTACTGGAGTCTCAGCGTGTGCTATACTTAGTTTGAAGTGGTTTGCTGCTGGTTTCCATTTCGACCGCAGTGAAAAAGCGAGATTCAAGTTCTATAAATTCTATCAGAGCATAAAGCCAAGCCCTGAGCATCTAGCTCTGCAGTTCACACCCTTCCTCTGACCCACGACTGAAGCACGCTCTTTTCTTCATCTTGATTAGCACCGGGACTCCACGTACTTGTAATCAGGGATTTTCTCTGCTAAGCCGAAGTCTCCCACTACTGCCGAGTAGTCATTCTCATCGTGCTTTATCAAACAGTTCTGGAAATAAAATAAAAAGAGGGGGAAATTTAGACTGAAATCCCCTCACTTCAGATAACTTTCCTTTTTTAAAACATGGAACAGTTGGCTTTCTTGACACGTTTATGAGACCCATCGGACTCAAGTTACACAGCCTAGAAAGGAGGCGGTTGCCGTGTTGGTCCCAAAAGGAGTAGCTGGAGACCAAGTCGTTCACAGGAGACCTTCTATTGGACCAACATCTGTTGGTGAAGGGACACAAGCTTTTGAGCCGCACAGGACTCTTCCTCAGGCAACAGACAAGCGGAAGAGTCGGATCTTGCCTACTGTCTAACGACAAGCCTTGTGTGGCTTGAAAGCTTGTCCCCCCTCACCAACAGAAGTTGGTCTAATAAAAGATCATCTGAACTACTTTGTCTCCCCCAAACTTCATGCAAATACAGGGTGGCTGTGTGCCTCTCAAACACTACAGCTAGGCGCATACTTAGTAAACAATCCTCTGAAATCTGCTGAGAAAGCAGGCAGCTAAAAGGCAGAAAACTACCCTGACCTTAACAGTGAAAGGGGCAGAAATCATCCGTAAAAAAACACTGATCAACAAGACCTCTTGAAATGTTCTGTAGCACCCGCCTGGACTAGATTCGACTACACCAATTAACAGAGCTTGTGGCCCATGAGGAGGGATCTCTCCGAACAGAAGCTCACTACAAAAATATTTCATCCTTTTAAAAAGCCTCCATTTGCTGACTTACACCAGAACAGTTTCTGGGCGAAAAGGCCACCAACCATCTAACCGTGCTCTTCAGCCTCAAAAGTAAGCCAGATTTGAGCCCCAAGAGCTTGTTAAAGACACTCCTTACATTTTGCTTAATGGCAAGAGTCTCCAAGGCCCAGATTCAAGACACCCAAGCATCATGTGCACACTTAGCCTGGTGCTTTGCTTTGCTGTGCTGCTGGTTTGGGGAGGTAGCCTTTTGGAGAAGAAGAAATGGGTAAATGTGATCTCTCTGTGCACCAGTTGGCTCTGCCCCAATAGAATTCATCCTGCTGCTCAGGGGGTAGCTGTAATAAGCTTTAATACCCGTAAGAAGAGCCCTAGCCTTGGCTGGGACAAGCTGCTGCAGGGAGTTTTCCTGGAGGGACTGTTTACCATCACTTGTACCTGCCTAGGTTCCCAGCAGCCATAAGAGGTGTCCCTAGCCTGAACGCAGCTGCCAAAGGCACTGGCCATTAAGCGGCCATAGGCGTCTTGGGGGAATCTTATGGGGTTTTTTGTATGTCAGTGACTTTTGTCTTTAATAGTTGAATCTGCTTAAATTGTTTTGGTAGGATGCGGGAGGGATATGGACAAGGGCGGGGGGTTGTAGGTAGGGGGATTCAGGGATGGGGAGGATTGCCTGGGCCTCCTCACCAGACGGAGTTGGTGAAAAGCGCTCCTGGCCACCACCGCAACCTGACAAGCCAGGTGCAGCAAGGGGTCCAGCAGCACTCCAAGGCTGTGAACCGGATTGACCAGAGGGGGCTGGATTCCAATAAGAGGAGTCCCAATCCCCTCCAGGCCACAAGGCCAGCCAACCATCACCACCACAGCTTCTATCTCTCTACCTCCTCGGCCAAAACCCTTGTTCATGCCATGGTTATCTCTCGCCTCGACTACTGCAACCTCCTCCTTGCTGGCCTCCCTCGCTCTCACCTGTCCCCCCCTTATCGCAATCCAAAACTCTGCTGCCGAGGTCATTCACTCTGCGTTGCTTTGACCATGTGCAGCCTCTCCTCTGCTCTCTTCACTGGCTCCCCCTTCCTGAACGTATCCTGTTCAAACTCCTGGTTTTCACGTTCAAATCGCTCCATGACCAAGCTCCCCCTTACCTCTCGGACCTAATCGCCCTACGCGCTCCTGCGCGCGCTCTCCGCTCTTCCGCTGTCCCCTCCCTCGCTCTCCCTCGCTTCTCCTGCTCGCCCAACCGCCTTCGTCCCTTCTCCCTCGCTGCCCCGCATGCCTGGAACTCCCTCCCTGCCGACGTCCGCCTCGCCTCCTCCCTCCGCTCCTTCAAATCCCTCCTCAAGACCCACCTTTTCCATGCTGCCTTTCCCAATGCCCTCTAGTCTTTCCCCTTGCTCTTACTGTCAGCCCTCCTCTGCTGACTGCTGCTACCGACCACCTTGTAACCAAGCCAAGTACACGCACCTGAGACTTCGCATCCGCCTGAATGTTTGTTTGTCTTCTCCCATGTCTCTCCCGCTGTCCCCTCTCCTTGTCTCCCCCTCCTTGTCTTTTAGATTGTAAGCCACAGGTAGGGACCGCAGCTGATTATATGTTCTGTACAGCGCCAGGTTGTTACTGGCGCTTTATAAATGTTTAATAATAATAATAATAATAATAATAATAATAGCCCCTACAGTCGGCCAAGGGTGCCCTATTGCTGGTTGTCTGTGTGTTACCCTTGTCTGTGAAGCAGGGCTGTGCAGGAGAGTTCTTGGTTGCTGCCTCAGTTTTATGGAATTCCCTTTCCTGGGAGATTCATCTGAGCCCAAGCATCTTTCAGAGGCGGTGTAAAACTTTATTTGAAAGAGCATTTGGCAGGCGGGGATAGGGGCTGCTCGGGTAGGGTTGTGGGGTGGGAGTTTTCAGGGGAGGAAGGGTGTGTTTTATTGTATGAATTGTATTGTTTTTATGGATTGTGAGCCACCCTGAGCCTCTGTGGGAAGGGCAGCGTATAAATTAGAAAAATAAATAGGTGCCGCTGCACTGGGGTCCCCCCACACATGTAGAGTACATATGCACACTGAAGTGGATTGTCCCATTCCCACCTAGTTATGCTCCTGCTGTGTTCCTCTCTCAATGGGACCTGCAGAAAGTTTTGCTGGCAAGAGTACCCTACGGACGGCTGCAATGTTGGCCTGCATCTTGATTCTGCTCTGATGCATTCAAGTCCCTCTCCAGCCCCAAAGCGTTAACTTGCCGTGTGAAGCACCTGTCACTCCCCTTTCCGAAAGAGCAAGCTCAGGTCGCTATCCATTAGGTAACCAGAGGACGCACTAGCCTAGTCCCTGTAATAAATCCTCTTCCATCTTTTGAATAAACTGCTAGGTAAGCTTCTCTCGTGAACATCCAAAGAAAGTATAGCCAGCTGCCCTAGGCTCCTAGGGGTCCAAAGTCCTATTTGCTTAGCATGACTCAGCTAACAAAGAGTCAGCTCTGGGATGCATACGTTTATAGAAGGTTAAGTGAGCCATGTTGGCCCAAGCATTCACTGAGGTTTCTCAATTAGGGCCTGTATCTCTTATCAAAGAGCACATTCATTCAGCTTGCCTGCAGGGCCGGCCCCCGGCATGTGCCACATGTGTGGCTGCACATGGCCCCGTGGCCAGCAGGAGCCCCGTGCTTGCTTGGCTAGGCAGCAAGCTGCAGTCACCTTCTCTTCCAGTAAGTTCTTATGCCTCCCCTCCCTGGTCCCCATCCCTCATCTGCCTGCTAGTAGTGCTACAACAACAGAGGGACACTGGGGCATGCCTATCGAACTGGGAGATAAAGCTTTTTGTTTACAAACAACTCTTCCCCATGTGCTGTTCAGAAGGTTGTTACCTTGTAAAGAAGGTTCTTCGAGATGGCGTCTAACATTCTCACAACAGGGTTGTGCATGGCACGCTCACCCTATTCAAATAATAGACCACGTGATGGTCTTGAGCTCCTCTAGTATAAAAAGCACTCTCCCCCTCAGAATGAGAGTTCCTTCCAACCCTTTCTAGGAATGTAAGAAAATTCCATGTGGGGCTAGAAGAGTGGGTGTTGTGAGAATGTTCACAGCCATCTCAAAGAACCTTGGTTACAAGGCAGCAACCTTCTTGTGTTCTTCGAGTGGCTCCTCACAGGCCATTTTTACATGGCTCTGCCGGGTGGGGGTTCCGTGGGCACGGCGTGCACACAACCACACACGCATTCCCACTCATCCGCACCCACAGAGTAACCACCGTTTCCCCGGTTGCTCTGTGCATGGGGACGAGGGGGGGGGTGAGAGTTGGGATGCGTGTTAGGCGGGCACACGCATGAACCCCAACTCACCGTGGGCGTGTGCACCGCGTCGTTTACACGGGGATCCCCCAGCCATGAACACGCAGAAATCTGCGTGTTCATGGCTGGGAGAGGCCTGTGTAAAAAGGGCCACGTTCTCAGAACTGTCTTATTTATACTATCTTAAGTAGGAATTTAGGATGTAAAGCAATATCTATTCTATCTTGGGAAATCTGCAAATATGGTTCTGAGAGGATTATGGCTGCTATTTCACTAACTCTTCAATAGCAATGAAGTTATTTCTAACAGGAATACTGTCTTTAAACCCCGACCCCATAACCAGCTTGGGACTGGTCGCACCGCGTGCGTGCATAACGCACAGCAGCAAGAAGCAACAGGCCCTGGAGACCAGGCTGGCTAAGCTCACTCCCTGTCCCCCAGTAAGCAAGCGGATGCAGTCAATTTCTCTGTGCCTGCCTCACTGCTCGCCCGGCTGCCCCTGCTGTGGTGGTAGACGGTTGGCTGGGGCGGGGGAGCATTGGGAGGCCATGCTTGTCTATGGCCACTCGGCTGAGTGCCGGGTAAGGCAGCCAAGGGATGCCAAACCCGGGGGAAGGGGGGAGAAGCAGCATTAGGAGGCCATGCTTCTCCATGGCTGCTCAGAGGGGTGGAGAATGGGAATCCTTCCTGTCCAGAGGGAGGAAATGTTATGTTAATTTACACATTTGCATAAATTAGGCAGAGTCTAAGCATGCAAATTAGGCACCGCACAAAGACTTCACACATGGCCTCACAAACCCTGGGGCCGGCCCTGCTTGCCTATGCACAAGTATTTCTCCACTGTAGAATGTGTTTAAATCCAAGGAGGAGAAAACATCTCCCTCTTACTGTAGTCTTCCAACTAGGAGGAAATGCCACTGTGTTTCTCCTAAAAACAACCCTATCCCAAACCCCCAAAGTGGCAGCAGCAGCAGGAAGGTCTCCTTGATCATAGCTTTTTAGAACTTGCCCAATAGAAAAAGTTTCAAATCCCACTGGAAGAATTAAAAAAGTTATTCTGGTTTTTGGTTTTTTAAACTTTTTGTTCTTTTTTTCATGGAGAACATGTTTGCCTATTTCCCGCCCGTCTTTCATATACTAGACTAGAATAATGCCCCAATGTTTGGTTAGCAAATGCTGCAGGGGAAGCGTTTAAATCCAAACTAAGAACGAACTGTTTTCGCTGCGGTAAAAACAAAACAATACCACGGAAACACTTCTCCCTGCTCCTGGATTCTACAACACTGGCTGTTTGCAGAAGGTGTTTGCAAAACGTAAGTTCATCTGGTCAGCCTGAGAACGCCTCAACTCAACTCCTTGGAGACCATCGGTCCCCGTGTCAGACACACAGTTTTGCCAAACCTCAGTCTTAAGAGTTAACTCAAAGCAGCAAAATACGTATTTTTTTAAAATCGGTCTTGCCTCCCAACTGCAAAGCGAAGATATTACTAGCCACAAGTTTAATCATTCCTAATCCGATACCAGCAAAATGCAACAGCGCTGCGAGGTGATGTTTGCTTACAGCTGGGAACTGGCAGTTCTCTGTAGTAGGCTCAGCAAAAGCCTGCTGGCTTCACTAGAGCAAGAGCAGGTTTGGAAATGGGCCTTCTCCAGAAAGGACGGTGAACAGCCACTCCACTTGCAGTCTCTCAGCTCCATTTGCCAGAAAGCACCACAAGCCTCACATTACACTTGCCCCACCATCTTCAAAGGCAATTTGCTCCACCATCAAACAGCTCTTACTCACTGTACTCTTCAATCTCTCACACAATAAAAAATAGAACAGCTCTTACAGTTAGGAAGTTCTTCCTAATTTTTAACCAAAATCTGCTTTCTTGTAATTTGTGGCCATAGTTTCTATTCTTGCCCTCGGGGCAAGAGAACATGTTTTTGCCATCCTCTCTGTGGCAAAACATCCCACTACCGTCTTTTGCCATCCCACTACCGGAACAACCCTTCAGGTAGTGGAAGACTGCGATCATGGCCCCCCCTTCATCTTCTCTAGGCTAAACATACCTAATTCCTTCAGCCTTTCCTCAAAGTTAATGAACTTTGCTGCCACTCCTGCAAAATGCCAAACTCAAACACTACTCGTCCTGTTAGATCTCTCGGCTGCTTTTGATACAGTGGACGATGGGTTATTGCTGAGACGATTGCAGTCCCTGGTGGGTGGACGGGACGGGATGGTCCTTGGATGGTTCTGCTCATTCCTCTCAGGAAGGAGCCAGCAGGTGGTGTAGGGGGCTGAAACATCTAGCCCCCGGGACCCCTCTTGCGGCGTACCGCAAGGTTCTCTTTTGTCTCCATTATTGTTTAACATCTAGATGCAACCCCTGGGGGAGGTTGTGAGACGGTTTGGTGTGCGCTGCCACCAATATGCTGACGACACCCAGCTTTACCTTTCGTTTTCAACTGACCCAGGCCCTGCAGTCTCAGTGCTTTCCCGGTGCCTGGAGGCAGTGGCTGACCGGATGCGGCGGAGCAGACTGAGGCTGAAATAAGACGGAGGTGATGTTGGTGGGTTGGGTGGCGCGGGTGATGGCTTCCCTTGTTGAGGGGATCCGCCCCCTGCTGGCTCCCCGGATTTGGAGCTTGGGAGTCTCCAGCCTTCGGCTGGATTGCCAGGTAGAGGCGGTGGCAAAGGGAGCCTTTCGCCAGCTCCATCTTGTGCGGCGGCTCCGGTCATATGTTTCGGACTCCGACCTGGCCACCCTCATTCATGTGTTGATCACCTCAAAGCTGGATTACTGCAACGTGTTCTACGTGGGGCTGCCCCTGGTGATGGTTCGGAAGCTGCAACTGATGCAGAATGCAGCGGTCCGTCTTCTGGCAGGGACGGGCCATAGGGAGCACATAACACCACTGCTCCAAGCTCTGCACTGGCTGCCTATAGCGTTCCGAGCCCCATTCAAGGTACTGGTTTTAACTTTAAAGCCCGACGTGGCTTGGGCCCCTCCTATCTGAGAGACCGCCTCACTCCTCCGGTCCTGGGGTGATCCTGCGGTCCACCGTGGGCACCTTCTTGGAGGTCCCCCGGGTTAGCTGGGGGGCCACAATGGAGAGGGCGTTCTTGGTGGTTGCACCGCGGCTGTGGAACTCCCTCCCGGAGGAGGCTCAACTGGCCCCGAGTCAGTTGGCCTTCCGCCGGGCCTGTAAGACCTGGCTGTTCATCCAAGGCCTTCGGGGAAGGGAGTGGGTAGGGGTGGGGGAGACGGGTAGTGGGCAGGTTGGGGAGGATTTGGGTCTGGGTTATCTTAATCTGAGTGTTTTAGGTTGTTTTAATTGTATTTTAGTTACATGTTTTAAAATGTTGTTAGCTGCCCTGAGATGCTTGTAACAGGAGGGAGCAGCATATAAATGTTAATAAATAAATAAATATTCATAATTGACACTGATACACTATGAATTCTCTACTTCAAATTTAATATGAACTATAAGCATAAAAACCATTCCTTGTTATGTACTGAAAGATATGATTTGCCATTTGATTTAGGAAACATTTCTAAGTAGGAGGGCAGAGCACCCATTTCTGACTAAACGGAACAACCTGAAATTGCTCAGGTTCCAAAGACTAAAAAAAAAACACCATTATTTGGGCAGGCACACATTTCTCCCCAAGAAAAAAAATATGCAGAGAGATCAAACCCCCGGGGGGAGGTGGGCAAGGTGGGAGGGAATAAGTTAGGGGGAGGAGTTTTTGAATCAAAAGGCTGGCAGCAGGATTGAATGGAGATCCCAAACTCCGCTGCTAGGGTCATCCACTCAGCCCGTCGCTTTGACCACGTGTAGCCTCCTCTCCTTGCTTCACTGGCTCCCCCTTCCTCAACGCATCTTTCACAAACTCCTGGTGTTCACGTACAAATGCCTTCACAACCTGGCTCCCTCTTACCTTTCAGTCCTAATCTCCTTACACACTCCTGCACAGAGTCTCCGCTCCTCTTCTGCCCTCTCCCTCGTCTTCCCTGCTTCCCTAACCGCCTTCGTCCCTTCTCCCTTGCTGCCCCCCATGCCTGGAACTCCCTCCCTGCCCACATCCGCCTTGCCCACTCCCTCCGCACCTTCAAATCCCTCCTCAAAACCCACCTCTTCCTCTCCGCCTTTCCCAACGCCTGCTAGAACTTCCCCTCAATATTTACTGTCTGCCCTCCTCGCAGACGCCTGCCTAACCGCAACCAAGCCAAGCACGTGCACCTGAGACTTCGCATCCAATGAATGTTATTTATCCCTTGTCTCTCCCTATGTCCCCTCTCCTTGTCTCTCCCTCCGTGTCTATTAGATTGTAAGCCATAGGCAGGAACCCCGTCTATCTTATTGTTCTGTAAAGCGCCAGGTACACAGCTGGCGTGATACAAATGCTAATAATAATAATAATAATAATAATAATACCAGGTAACTTTATAGGGTTTTTTCCTACAAAAATCTTTCCAACTCCCAGCTGGACTATTTATATCAAAACGAATCATACCAAACATGAGAACAATTCCAATCTCTCTTCTGGCATTTCTCCATAAGAGATGTATTTTTCCCTTTTGAAGATTTACAGAGCCCAGCAACACTATAACAGCCACTTTCTTTTTTTAAACAAGATGACCTTGATCCTTGCCGAGAGTGTTGCATGAGAAAACTCTGCACATGAGTCCCAAAGAGTTAACCACTGTTTATGCACAGATAGATGTGAGAGAATATAAAGGCTCCTTTGTATATTATAGGAGTTTAAAATCTGCTTTGCCCAGTAATCCTGCTAGGGCAAACAACATTGGGACTCCTTTTTTCATAAAAAAAAAGAATGAACATGGATTCACAGGCTTCAGAGTTAAAAATGTTGGTCCAAACCAAGAGTGGGGAAAGTCTCCAGCATTTACTTTCAATAGGACACAGACCATGCATCTCTCCAAGAGGGACTCGGTTACATTCAGGGACGGTACTGCAGCATCATTCATGAGCCTCGGAGGACGGCTGCATAGTTAAAATACTTGGAAAACCAACTGAGATATGCATCAGCTGGTTTTAAAGGAGTCCTCCCCCTCAACATCTGAAGCAACACTGACATAAGGTATACAATAACGAGGCTATTATCCGTAAAGAGGAATCCTGAACTACAACAGATTCAATACTTATAGAAGATTTTTACAAAAGCTTCCAGGCTTTGAAATACTACACTTGCCACACACTTATTACCACAGTAGTGCGACATTCCTACCAGTGTTGTCACATGTAGCCATGCTGCCTTCTGCACTTGGTACAGCAAGATGGAAACCATGTTTGCCAAAACGGTTAAAAATGCCCAGAAATTCCAGTGGATTTCTGGAAACAGAATTTCCCTGCCCCCATGATCACCCCCGTTTGAATTTGGCATATGCAAGTGTTTTAAAATCCTGTTGGTTTTCATTTGGTTGATTGGATTCCAGTGGCTGCTATTCACAAAACACTTACAGTGGAGTAAGTGGCTTGTGGCTAATGCTACGTAATGCTCGGAATGGTATTTATGTTCATCCCATGTCTACGCAACTCAGCGCTTCCATTCTGAGATTTCCCTGAAATTGCATGAAATGTTACTGCTGTACAGCTAGAACTGTTACGGATGTACTGCTATAACATTATGTGATGTTACCCGAGTCCCCCCTGAAATTGCATAAAATGTTACTGATAGAACTGGATGCCTCTTCTCTTTGCATCAGTGCCAAGCCAGACAAACTACCTTGGCATCCTGGCCTAGCTCACTCAAGCACTAACTGAAACGCACTTGGGCTGGGGAGTCAATAGGCCTCTGCTATGGCTATTTCTTATGTGAAAGCAAAGCCAGGACTCTCCTTCAATAACAAAAAAACACACAAACCCCTAATTCATTGTGATGTACATACCAAAAGCATCACTTCTACATGACATTAGATATCAATTTAACCCTGCTCCGATTTAAAAACTCTTCTGTATTAATCTGCTAATGGGGTGTGATAGACCCCAATTGCATCACAGTTGAAAAATATAAATACGGCTTCCTCCCTCCAAATCTTCAAACCCCTCCTCAAAACCCCCTCTTCTGTCAAGCTTTCCCTGACTTCTCGTTCCCCTCATCCCCTTGCTGACTAAGCCTGAATCATTATATCTTGTGTAACATTAAATGAGTAACTACCGCTTTGTACTAAGCCAAGCACGTACACACGAGGCCTCCCGAGTTCGTGTATGTATCCTTGCCTCTTCTTCTGTCCCCCCCCCACTCCCTTGCCTCTCTTGGATTGAAAGCCTGCTAGGGCAGGGACCGTGTCTCTTTCTTACAATTGTAAAGTGCCAGGTACATTGCTGGTGCTAAATAAATGCTTAATAATAAATATGATTGATTTGACTATGACTACAGTTTAACATTAAACATTTAAATTTGATTGTGTTTGGTAGAGAAATACATGTCCAACACAGAAGTTTGTGGGGTTACTACAACCCCCCAGTGTCAGGGACAACACATGCATATGCAAATGAGATAAAACCTAGCTGTTAACAAGTGTTAACATCCCAATGTTCTCTCCATTCATAAGCAAACAAAGATTAAGTGGGTGATAACTCACAGGCAGACAGCTTGTCTGCATTTCAAGAGCCTGAGCTAGTAGGAGCTACCTAGAGCTTGTCTGCATTTCAATAGCCAGCTGCCATAGTAACTAATGATGGAATCAAAATGACCCCTTCAGCTCAATAGGGTAACTTTTTTTTAACACATCCTTACAAGTTAAAAAAAAAACATAATTCAAGCTTCACACTATGAAAAGGGTTAACTGCTGTGTAAAGAATCTAAAGATACACGTTTGCTTTAAGTTAGGAACTGGAACACCCGGTCACTGGTAACCACTTGTCGTATAATTTACGACTCCCCCCACCCCCTATGCACTTGTAATAAAATGGCATTCTAGGAAAGTAGACAAAAATTCTACATTGTGTTTGGGGCAAATAGGACCCCATAGGTATGGGTGTATGGTAATTTCATTTTCCCATTCATATTGCAGTATTTACCTTCAATTAAACAAACAAACAAAAACACCCCACAACCGGTAAGAGCTGTTTGACAATGGGGGACACCGCCTAGGGGAGTGGTGGGCTCTCCTTCACTGGAGGTTTTTATTTTTATATTATATATATATATATTTTAATTTCGTGGCATTTTTATGCCGCCCCCTCATGCCCACGGCATCTCGGGGTGACTAAAATACGATAAAACAATAAAATACACTAAAACCAACATCACTTTTAAAATAATTTTAAAAACCCAACCCTACCCTCTAATTCCCCAAATCCCCCAACCCCACCAATCTCCCCCATTTACTCCTCCCTCCCGCCCTCCCCTCCAAAGGCCTGGGCGAACAGCCAAGTCTTGCATGCCCACCGAAAGGCGAGCAGACCCAGGGCCAGGCGGGCTTCCTTCGGAAGGGAGTTCCACAACCGTGGCCCGACCACCGAGAACGCCCTCTCCATGGTGGCCCCCCGCCTTACACGGGGGACCTCCAGATAGGCACCCCCAGTGGATCGGAGGGTCCGTCCTGAGTCACGGAAGGCGAGGCGGTCCCCGAGATAAGAGGGGCCGAGACCGTATAGGGCTTTGTATACCAATACTGGCACCTTGAACTTGGCTCGGTACGCTATAAGCAGCCAGTGCAGAGAACGGAGCACTGGTGTAATGTGCTCACGGCGACCCGTCCCCATAAGGAGATGGGCCGCCGCATTCTGCACCAGTTGCAGCCTCCGAACCAATATCAAGGGAAGCCCCACGTAGAGCGCGTTGCAGTAATCAAGCCTCAAGGTAATGAAGGCATGGATGAGAGTGGCCAGGCCGGGTCTGGAGATGTACGGGCGCAGCCTCCGCACCAGATACAGCTGGCGGAAGGCGGCTTTAGCCACCGCCTCCACCTGCCAATCCAGGCGGAGGTCCGCATCCAAAAATCACCCTCAGACTCTATCTGCTGGGCAACCGGAGGGCAGACCCCCCCAATAGGAGGAGCCAACACCTTCTTTGCCCTCCCCACTACTATCACCTCTGTCTTATCTGGGTTCAGCTTCAGTCTGCTCTGCCTCATCCAATCCGCCACGGCCTCCAAACACGGGGAAAGTATCGAGACGGCAGGACCTGGGTCCTTTGAAAAAGAGAGGTACAGCTGTGTGTCGTCAGCATATTGATGACAACACACCCCGAACCGTCTCACGATCTTCCCCAGGGGCTGCATATACACATTAAATAATGTATTTATTTTATTTATTTTCTGGATTTATACCCCGCCCCTTCTGAAAACAGTTCGGGTGGCTTCCAGCAATAATACATACAATACATCTAAAACCATTTTTAAAACATCAAAACCATTCAAAAATATTAAAACAGGGCTGGGAAAAACATGAAACAATAAATAGGGTAGGGGAGATAGAATTCTAACTCACCCTCCCTCCCTCCCCAAAGGCCTGGGCGAACAGCCAGGTTTTACAACTTCGCTGGAATGTCAATAGGCTTGGGGCCAGGCGAGTTTCCTCCGGAAGGGAGTTCCAAAGGCACGGCATGGCCACCGAGAATGCCCTCTCCATTGTGGCCCCCCGCTTAATGTGGGGGACCTCCAAGAAGGCACCCCCGGCGGACTGAAGGAGCCGTTCTGGGGTGCGGAGGGCGAGGCGGTCCGAGGTACGAGGGGCCCAGACCGTGAAGGGCCTTATAGATCAACACCAAAACCTTGAACCTAGCTCGGCTCGCTATTGGCAGCCAGTGCAGAGTCC
>QEPC01012035.1:3450804-3530250 GCA_003113815.1 Sphenodon punctatus | reverse complement strand
AAAGCAGCCCGGGGTGGCTTCCAACAATTAAAACACAATAAAAACAATTTAAAACATCCAATACAATAATATAAAAATATTAAAACAGGGCTAAATATAATAAATACATAATAAATAATAGGTAAGATGGGGGAGCTAAAAAACCCTCACCCCACCCTCCCATATGGTTTATTGTATACCACTTCTGGGGTACCATGCAACCCCATTGTCAATGTCTTTCATCAGGAGTTCTAAAACTAAGTTACTGAAGTTACAAGAATCCAGATATTTAAGAGTAGAAAATTCTGTACACCGGCAAAAACTGACAAGGTCTCCGAGTACTTGTTAAGACTTCCCACCGCTGTAGAACCAACAATGAGAGGAAGTACAACCCAGCTGGTAACTGAAGGTTTTGGACTGCCAGCCTCCACTGTGGCCCTGTATCTTTTGTGCTTTTGAAAAACCCAAACAATTTAACTGCTGGCTTGGAAGGTCAAATCTAAAGTTTTAGAGTAAACTTTATCATTGCCGGAGTTCCTGTTCCATTTGCTGGAGTGCCCGATTTTCTAAAGGATATAGAACATGCAGTAAGAGACAGCACTGAAGTGTTGGTGGGTTAGCTCCAAGAACGGTACACAATCCTGCAAAGGACCAAAACAAATCGGAACGTTCATAGGTTTCAAGGGAAATAGATTTCCATCTGTCCATCGACTCAACCTTTGGGTATCAGAACACAATGCATTTCATTTACAGTTCCAATAAGAACACTGCCGCCTGCAAAGGTAGTTTTGGTTGTCATTATGAACTGGTAAAGGGAAGAAAGTAGAAGGCAGCGGTTCTCAAACTTTATCCTACGGTGCCAGGCTTCACAAGCCACAGTTGTCCATGCCTCACTACCCTACACCCCTTGCGGAGTTGCTGTGCACTGGCTACTCCCAGCACAGACCCAGCACCAGTGAGACTCCAGTTCCTTTGCTTGTTCTAGCAGCAGCTACTAGTGCAGCCTGGGTCTTTTGGGGGAAGAGGGAAGGAGGCAAGAGAACAGAGACTGTGCATACGCAGCCCTCTGGCCACTGACAGGGAGACCGCATGCACACCGCTCTCCTTACCTCGTGCCAGCCCTAGAACGCATTGCTGCTGCCCCAGGATGACAAGCCTCCCCCCAGTCTGGGAATCGCCGGTATAAAGGACGCTATTATGTCATGCCTTTTCTTTTTCCAATTTGTGCATGAGCTTAAATCTTAATTCCTTTAGAATGTGTAGTAAAGTTTTGGAGTCAGCCACAGACAGATTCTTAGATTGACCTGAGTAATCAGGAAGAACTAAAAAAGCTTTACAAAGTACTTCACCCCTCAGTGAGTTCCAGCAGTATCTGAAGTGAACACACCAGCTGTTTAAATATCCCTAGACAACAGTTCACTGATGGACACTACTCATCCATTCAAAAGTATTTTTTCCCCCGTATAGGGAGTTGGCTGGGACACTGGGACCATCCCCTACACTTCCCACCCCCTTAGTTTTATCTAGTTGTAGTTAGATTTGTATACTAATGTTCCCTAGAATTTAAATAAACTGCTGTACATAATTATCAGCTTAACAAAAGATGAACTCTGCAGCCACTTTCTCAGAAACCATAATCCCAAACTTGTTCACCAACTACCTCCCCTCGAGCAAGCAATTTCTCCAGCTTCTGGACAAACTGCTCCACATGCTTTGTTCTGGGAAGAAGTTTTAATCCTTTCAACTAGGTTTCAACTTTTCCTCACATTCCCTTAAGTGATATTTTACATAACCAACTGCTTAGCATAGCAGGAGGAACCGTACAATCAGTATATTTGCCAGCAACAAGGTACTCCTTAATCAGTATAAATGCACTCTAACCATACGATTCTTGGTACCTTCGATGTGAGGTCTCGATGGAAAATGCCTTTATAGTGAAGGTAGCTGAGTCCCAGAGAAATGTCATGCGCCAGTTTCACCCTCACGGTCCAGGGCAGATGCTGGTTACCGTCTAACAGCTGTTCCAGGTTACCACCGTTGATATACTGGGGGAAAAGCACAAGATTTGCTCTCATTTTTATTCTGAAGTTAAGCTAAAGGTCAACAGTTCAGTGGGTTTGGCTGCAGGGAGGAAAGGGGTAGATGTGAGCAGTGATTTTTCTAAGCCTGTGTTGAGGTTATTTTTAAATGGATTGGCATTGTATCACACCGCAAATACACTTTCAGAGTCCTTTTTAGGATAAGGGAGGCATTTTATTTATTTTTGTGGCATTTTATGCCGCACTCTCCTGCACAACAGCAGCTTGGGACGGCTCACAACAATTTAAAATCACAATAATAATAATAATAATAATAATAATAATAATAATTAATAAGATCACAGCATGTAGAAATCAAGGTGATGAGCTTCTCAAATACCAAGAGTCGCGTCTTTGCAAAGATCGGTACTAGCCACAGTTTTAAAGCGGAAACACATTCATACATGGGATTAAAGTTGATTGACCCAAAGCCTCACAATGAATCCGTGACAGACCTGGGAACACAATCCTTGACTGAGCCAGCGGGCTCGGTTCATGAGACTAATGACCCTGTAAATTAAACCCTAGCACATTGGTCAAGAACATGAACCAAATGCAACACATTTAAAATAAACACAGATGCTACAGGTTGCCCTGTTCTTTATTGTTCCTGTTGCTGCAGTGCTTTGAGGCTCCAGGCTAGGATCAATTCTCCTCTCTCCCAGGCATCTCATACACAGGAAGAGACAGATCACAAAGCACTTTGGAGCAGGACTAAAGAGGAGACAGCAGGTAGATACAGCACAATGGCATGGAGAGCACTAGGGAAGACAACTGCGACCAGCGTTAACAAGGAGACGTCAAACCACACCAGCTGGCTGACTATTAAGTGTGTGTTTGAGGAGTGTTCGGTTACTAGTACTTTACATAGTTTTAGTAAGAGAAATATTATACACACACACACATATAAACACACACACACACACACACACACACATTTTTGACAATTAAAATTAAATAAAAACATTAAAAATATATTATTTTTAAAGTTTTTATTTAATTTTAATTGTCAAAAATGTACATAACATTTATCTTTATCTCATATCAATATTAACACTCAACATACAAAAAACTGTAAGGCAATAAATTAAATTAATATTATTTTTTTTAAGTTACATTTTTTCTGACCTATTGAGAAGGTCCTAAGTTGTCTTCCAAGTCCTTTCCCATGATCTACTGAGCAGGACCCAAATTCAGTCAAGTCTGCAGCCCAACCTCTGGTTTTATAGGCAGGCCTTTGCCAGGGATAGGATGCCATATATATTTCCAGCTCACTGTCGATTATGAGATTTCCCTCCCTAAAGAACACAGCATTTCACAAGCACTAGTGTAGTGAGGAAGTATTTTGAGTACCTGTCCTTAATTCTAACCCCGCCTAGACCCTGGAATTTGCCCCATCACAGATGCTTTGACCAGCAGGGAGCAACATAAAGCACCGACAACTGACTCAGAGAAGCCTGCGCAGCTAGCATGGCAGCGAGATCCCATGGCTAGGCCAGCATGCAAGCTTACAAAAAATATGTGAATTGGTTTCATCCTCCTTGCCAAGTCATTTGAGATGGGGAATACACAGGCACCCGGCATGATCTCCAGCACTTGGTTATCGTCTCCTTTTAATGTATTCCAACCACAGTCATATCCGAGTGTCAATGCACTGACATGGCTGACCTCGCAGCTACATTTACACTTCATCAAGAATAGACATAACACAGACATGAGTTCATTTCTAGCACTCCAAGCTACTCAGGAGAATTAAAACAAAAACCCCTTCTTGGCTTCGCCAGTCTGGACCATTTAGGCCAGATTTTCAGTTCAAACTTGAATTTCACAAGGTCTCATGCCAGGAAAGATTGAGACGGTCTTAGCACAAGAGGGCTGGTTTGTTGTTTTGGTGCCTGGTCTAGGATACATCATGGTATCTGCCAGGTTAAATTCATCTCAGTACCTGCATGCAATGTTCTTTACTTCAGCTGTACTAGCCCATTCCACCAACAGGGAACCGTTCCCAATATGAAAAGGAAAGGGACGAGGAAGGACTTTGGTTCAGGGCAGCAGGGTTGGGTGACAGGGACAGAAACCAACAGGAGAAGGATAACGCTTCCCCAAGTAGCACTGGTCTCTTCCGGACCTAGCAGGCAATGGCATGCATACCGCAATAGCAAAGCTGTCCGAGAGGAATGGGCAGGACCTCAGAAGCTGGACAACAATTTATTTATTTATTTTTAAAATTTAGTTTCATTGTTTTGCCAATTTATTCCAGTTTGATGGAGGGCTGCTTCCGTTAACCCTGTTTACACTGCTGTTAAGACTAGCTTAAAAACTACAATCAAAATTCATTTCCACACACACACTCCGTCCAGTTCGCATAGCAAGTTGTCTGGCCCATTTTACAGATCAAGTCAAACCGGCTTTAACATTCTCATGAAAAACTAAGTCACGGCAGGGGAGTGTCTAGACGAGGGGACGGTTAGAGTCTCTTCCCAACTCAGCCACTGATTTATCAGTCTAACGTTCTGCCTCAGGCTCCCTAGCTGCAAATCTACCTAGTCCAAGGAGGGTCCACGGGTTCATTGATATTTAAATGGCTCTGACCTTGTTTACATTGCAGCTCTGCTATTAGGACACTGTGCTACCAGAGACGCCAGACAACTCCCCACCCAGAGACCCCAAGGCATGGAGGATGCACTGGTCGCACGGTGTGGTTACCCCAGGTTAAATCCCCTTTGCTCCAAAGCATTCAGACAACCACCCGATTACTCCAGAATAATTTAAAATCTTATTTTATTTGTTCCATTTAAATAGTGACCTTCCCAACCCAAAGGCTCAGGGCGGCTCACAAACAACAAAAATATTAAAACCCATACAAAAAATACCCTTAAACCCCCAACCCTCCCACAACTCTCCACCAACCCTACAAACCACCTCCCAATTCCCCCAAGCCACCCAACAAACCCACTCCTATCCCCACCTTCCAAAACCAACACCTTGAATCCAGTACCAAGGAGAGCAGGAATGTCAAGGATAATTGTACTAACTAGAAATTTTCAGTTATACAAATTAAAATTTAAAATTCTAAATTTCAACCTTGAAATTCCCAATATTCATCTATAATTATGTAAGTGAAATTTTGGCCCAGTTCTAAAAACAAACAGTTCAAACTACACTAAATACACTCTCATTTCTGCATGAGGGGGTAAATGCAGCAGGCAGAGATTGCCTATCCTGTTAAACAAATAAGTGATCCGTTATTCACTCACACAAGAACTCTCCCTAGAGCAGAGGTGGGCAAAGTGTAGCTCAGAAGCCATAGGCGGCTCTTGGGCAGTTCAGCTGAAGTTTTCCACCAGGGCTGCTTCTGACCCCATGTTGTCATACTGGTCCTATCTCACCCGAGTCTCAGCTGCTCCTCTATCTTAAGGCTGTAGGTCTGTGTGTGTTATGTACACATGCCCCTTTAGCTCTCGGCCCTAGAAAGATTTCAGTATGTGGCTCTTGGCTTTGGGAACTTTGCCAACCCTGGACAATAAGAACCAAACAGGTTTGCAGCACATGACCACCTATACAGGAAACACTAGGATTCCTAGCTGGAAGCAACCGCTAGGAAAAGCCCTAAGAGTTACTGAATTACACTAATGAGCTGGAGATGTAGGTTCAAAACTCCTCCAGTTTCTAGTGTTACATTCCTGGTCAAGAGCAGGCACCTACCCAGCAACTAACCTACCTCTAGTGCCCTGGAAAAACAGGTCTAAGTCTCTGGTTGAATCTGGTCACAGATCATAACCTAATAGTTTATGCCTTGTGGGCTAGTGGATCCAGTCTGAGCTCTCAACTCTTCCGATTTTGGCTGAGGGGTGCCACGGTCTGCATTCCCACCTGTCACCCAGGATATCCTGGTCCTATTCGTGGTTTCCAACTCTCTAAGACTCTGAATGCAGCCTGATGGCCTAGTTTTCGGCGCCTCCAACAATGCCATTATGTCCCTTTCGTGTTTATTTGCTGGTCTGCTGCAAGCACAAAGAAATGCTAACACTACATCCCATTTGCTAGTGCAACTGAAGGAAGCTTTGTTTCCTTGGCTTGCTGTTTACCCTGCTACCACCACAAACAAACTGTGTGTGATAAGAATACGCTGAAGGAGGGAAAATCATTCCCACTCAAGAACACTGGTCTTCATTATGTGCCTAAAAGGTTACCATGCCAGTGTGTTCGGACACAAAATGGATACAGCTGCAGGGTAGTTGCCATCTCAAAGAACTACTGTAGGCAGTAAAAAAACAAGAGTTAGGGACCATGTGCGCACATAAGAGCAAGAGTGAGGCTGTAAGGGAAAAGGAAGCCATTGAGGAAAGTTTCATGAAGTTGATCAAGTGGAGAAGGGGTGTGATATCTACACATGTTCCCACGTTCAGAAAATCTGCCCATCACACAAGTGCTCTTGACTATAAGACTAACAGTAACAGGAGACCAGAGCTCAGTTTATTCCAAGTTACTTTTAGTTTCATTTCTACTTTCCCTTGACTAGGATTCAACACGAAGTCTGCATTGCTGCAAAACCAACCCTAGCATTCTGCCAAGGTCAGATCTCCACAGAGAAATCTAGCCAGGCCGTTATTCCCATAGCAAAAGCAACACACTGGCTCAACAAAACCAAGCTTACATCACCACCTCCTTTAGCATTTAAACGTAGCACAGATGAGTCAAAAAGGAAGATCATTCCTTGATATGTTTAAAATTAATCGTGGGTGCTCCCTCGTTGAACTGCACACTCCTGGCCTGGCCTCCAATTCCATAACTCCATCCCATACAAGAGAAGCAAACTTGCTCGGATTTCACTGCATTGTGGAATTTTAGGAGCTTGCGTTTTTCAGACAAGCTACAGCAGCAGTCCGAGCCCCAAGCACTCAAACATCTGCATGAAGCTGGGGTTAAAAATCATGCGATTTAGAACGCTGGGGGATGTCTGTTTGAATTCTGACGCAAGTCTTTAGAGCTTACAATTCCAAGCATTCCCCTGTTCAGCCTTGAGGATTAGTTGTTTTTTTTAAAAATAAAATAAAATTAAAGCCCAGAGTCCCAGCTGCTGGAGGCATGCGATTAAGAAACTCTCTCTTCCCACCCTGCCTTCTCCCACAACCCCCGTCCTTGGCTCACCCCTAGTATCCGCCACCTCCGTTCTTGCACTCATGCTGCTGAACGACTCTGGCGCAAATCCCATTCTCACGCTGACTTCCTTCACTTCAAATTCTGTCTCTCCACCCTTACTTCTGCTATCTCCCTTGCTAGACAACACTACTATGCCTCCCGCATTGAGTCCTGTTCTCGGGACCCTCGCCGCCTGTTCTCTACCTTTGACTCCCTCCTCAAGCCTCCCTGTCCTCCCCCTCCTTCTTCCCTTTCTGCTCAGGATCTTGCCTCCTTCTTCACCTCCAAGATAGACAAGATCCGCCTCGACATCGCTTCCCACTCCTCTCTTCCCACTCCCACCCCTCTCCCTCCTCCCCCTCCTTCTCTCATGTCCTCCTTCTCCCCTGCCTCCCTTAAGGAAATCTCCTCTCTGCTCTCCTCCTCCAACCCTTCCACTTGCCCCCTTGATCCCATTCCTTCCCGCCTCCTCACCTCCATTACTCCCACTGTCGCCCCTTCCTTCCTGCACATCATCAACCTCTCCCTCTCTACTGGCTCTTTCCCTTCTGCCTTCAAACATGCCACAGTCTCTCCTATTCTCAAAAAGTCCACTCTTGACCCCTCTGACCCTTCTAGCTATCGTCCTGTCTCACTCCTTCCTTTTGCTTCCAAGCTGCTTGAACGTGTTGTCTACTCCCGCTGCCTTGACTTCCTATCCTCCAACTCCTCCCTTGACCCCCTCCAATCTGGCTTCCGCCCCCTTCATTCTACTGAAACTGCTCTCGCTAAGATCACCAACGATCTTCTGGTGGCTAAATCTAAACGTCTCTATTCCATTCTTGTCCTCCTTGATCTCTCTGCTGCCTTCGATACTGTTGACCACTCACTCTTGCTGGATTCCCTTCACTCCCTTGGCTTTTGTGGCTCTGTCCATAACTGGTTCTCCTCCTACCTCTCTGACCGCTCCTTTAATGTGTCTCTCTCCAACTCCACCTCCTCCTCCTTCCCCCTCTCAGTTGGTGTTCCTCAAGGCTCTGTTCTTGGCCCTCTCCTCTTCTCGATCTATACCTCATCCTTAGGCAAACTCATTGCCTCCCATGGCTTCCAATACCACCTCTATGCTGATGACACTCAACTCTATCTCTCTACTCCCTCTCTCTCTCCCTCTGTTCAAGCTCGTCTCATCAACTGTCTCTCTGACATCTCTACCTGGATGTCTCAACGTCAACTCAAACTCAACATGGCTAAAACTGAACTCCTTATCTTCCCCCCTCATCCTTCCTCTCCTTCCTCACTGTCAATAACTATTGATGGAGTCACCATCCTGCCTGTCCCCCAAGCCCGTAGCCTAGGCTTCATCTTTGACTCAGCCCTTTCTTTTAAACCCTACATTGACTCTGTTGCTAAATCCTGTCGCTTCTCCCTCCATAACATTGCTAAGATTCGCCCTTTTCTCTCTGTCTCGTCTGCCAAAACTCTTGTTCATGCTCTGGTCATCTCTCGCCTCGATTACTGTAACCTCCTTCTCACTGGCCTTCCCCGGTCTCACCTTTCTCCCCTCATCTCTGTCCAAAACTCTGCTGCCAGGGTCATCTACCTCGCCAGTCGCTTCGACCATGTGCAGCCCCTCCTCTCTTCGCTTCACTGGCTTCCCCTTCCTGAACGAATCCTGCACAAGCTCCTAGTCTTCACCTATAAAGCTCTTCACAACCTTGCTCCCCCCTACCTCTCTGCACTTATCGCCCTCCATACTCCAGCCCGTGCACTTCGCTCCTCCTCTGTCCCTTCTCTCACCCTTCCACGCCTTCCCTGCTCCCCTAAGCGCCTTCGTCCCTTCTCACTTGCTGCCCCCCATGCCTGGAACTCCCTCCCTGTCCACATCCGCCTTGCCCCCTCCCTTCATACCTTCAAATCTCTCCTTAAAACTCACCTCTTTCGCTCTGCTCTGTCTGACTCTTTATCCTGCTGAGCCACTATTCCTATACCTACGGTCGGTTTACCCTTATCCTTGCCACATGGACCTGCCTGCTGTCATTCTCATCATAACCAAGCCAAGTACGTGCACCTGAGACCTCGCATCTTCATGAATGTTAGACCCCTTGTCTTTATTATTAATATTAATGAACTCCACAAATAATGCAAGATTTATGATTTTAAAAATAAAGTTGTAATATTCCTAGAAAGGAGCACTGACATCAGAATCAGACTCCACCTGATTCCGGAGGTTATTGCATCCCCTTTGTTGAGGGAGTGGGTTGCCTGATGGGGTTTCTCTTTTTATTCCTCAACCGTGGCCCTGGGCTTTTTTGTCTTATATTTCCGTGTTCTATTGGTTGCTTTACAGCTGGTCCTGTTAAACTAATTATCTTATATTTTATTGAATGAATTTTACTGTATGTTGGATAGTTGGGTTGATAATTTTGGTAAACAATGATTATGTTTCTGAATTTTGTCTGAGTTTTTGAGTTCTTGAATCTTGAATTTTGTTTATTGCATATAACAAACTATATATAAGGACCCATTGGTCACGCAAATAAAGATATTTGATTTGATTTGACTCCACCTAAGGGCTTGTCCCCTCTATTAATACAACTCTTCCCAGAAGCGGATAGTGTCAAAGTTGATTCCCCAATTGATCTATGGAGCTCAAGTTTGGAGTGTTCTGATGCTTGAAGAGTTCGAAGTGGAGCAAAATAGAATTCTTCATCTAATCCTTCAAGTTCCAAAATTCACTCCTGCTGTATTTCTTAGAGCAGAAACAGGAATTTGCCGGGTTAAGGTCAAAGCCATGCTAGCCATTTTGAAATATTGGCTGCGGCTTAATTTGGTGGACTCAGGATCCCTGGCCAGCCGAGTAATATACACTGCCTTAGGTTCCTGGCCCTCTAAGATTAATGAAATTTTGGGCTCTTTGGGTTTTTCCAGTGGTTATGTCTTGTCTTTAATTTATGAGACGGCATGGAGCAAAATTAAAACAGAGTATGATATAGAACTACAATCTGAACGTGAGCGTCTGGCAACTCAAAGCGTTTCCCAATTGTACGCTCATTCTGTGATCCCTCGTGAGGGAGCTCTCTATTTGGTTAACCGCAGATTGGGAAATTACAGGGTGGCAATGACCTTAGCCAGATTTAATGTTTCCCCAATGGCTATTACGGAACGTAGACTGAAGGGTATCCCCCGAAATGAAAGGTTTTGTCAGCACCGTAGTAACCTCTACGGGGAGGCCTTGGAAACACTGGCGCATATTTTACTGGCATACCCGTTTTATACTGACCATCACTTTCATCCTTCTTGTTATTACATCTCAAAGGAGGAATTTTTGCTGAATGATAAGAATCCCTTGGTTACACTTGGGGTGGCTAAATTTTTAACTCGCGTGTTGAATCTTAAGCAGGGGAAAATTGAGTTTGATTGATTTAGGTTGGGACTTGTCGAAGGGAGACTATGGTATCGACTGTTGGCACAAATTTATATGCATGACATGCTGTAAGTTGTATCCCAGCGCAAACCGTGTAACTGCTATTAATGATTATAATACTGAGTGATGATGAATGTATGTCAGTATTTGGTAATTGTGTTATTTTATAATGGCCTATGGCTATGTAATAAAGAATTGACTTACTAATACAGCTCTTTGTAGATATACTGGTTAACTGCAAGCTTCTTCCATTCCACAGAGGGAGAAGGGAGAGATTTCCAAAGTAAAGTGTCACATAGGGGATGTTTACAAAGCACTAATCCCAGTATCAATGCAAGAAAGTAGGTTAAAAGTTGCCCTGTTCTGTCATGTTAGCATGATGTGCCTGCACATCCAGGAATAGAAAAACGGCCATTTTCTTTCTGGGTAACAAAAAAAAACAACCAAACACAAAGCACTCTACTGACTGAACTGTGAAGCTAAACAAAAATTAATTTTATGGCAACACACTCTGCAGAATCCTCCTCCTGAAGGCTGTGTGTTCATCTTAGAAAGAGGCCCAAGCGTCCTCATATGGAGCTCCGAACCTACACAAACTCAGGAAGCCGAGGCTTCTCTTGGGGAATTGATTCATTCATGATTTGTTTTACATTCTTACTACCCCGCCTCATCCTGCGTAGCTCGCTTGGGATGGGCCCAGGGACAAGAAATGTCCGTGGGCCCCCCGCCTCTTTTTTCCTGCCGGTGGTGAAGCTGTCGGCCGGTCTAGGAACACCTCCCAGCTCGGCCGGCCTAGGGGCGCTGGGCTGCCGATGCCTGGGACTGACTTGCTCTCTGCAGAGTCTGCGGCGTGCTGCTGGTGGCCTGCTGCTCGGCTCATCTGTCTTCTGGGCCGGCGGCGAGCTGGTCCCACGGTGAACTCTGTCCCTCGCGGCTCGCTGCCCACACGCTGGGGCCAAGTGCAGCCAGCAGCAGCAGAACCATTGCTGCCCCAGCCCACTTGACTAGCCCTGGCGGCCGGAGGCTGGTCAGGCAGGCCGGGCCGGCTCAATGCGGGGAGCGCCAGAGCGGGAAGGTGTCCGGCAGCAGTTCTACTCAGTTACCGAGAGGAGCCGCTGCTGGGCACCTTCCCGCTCAGGCTGGGCCTTCCTAGAGCCAGCCCTGCCTGGACTGGTGGGGAGGACTCCTCCTCTACGACGTGGCGCCGGGGGTGTGTGTGAGTCAAGCCACGAGGCTTGTGAGTGTGGAGTGTGACCTGGTCTGACACAGACTGCTGCATGGAGCCCCTCCCTGCCCACAGCTGCAACACGGGCAGGGGGCCCATGCAACAGCTGGAAGGGCCCGCAGCCAGCTCAAGTAGCAATTTAAAAGAAAAGGAAAGGGGGGGGGAGGGGAAGGGTAGCTTAGCGACCTTGGATACTGGGCCCGCAGCCAGTATGGGTCCCTGTTTATCCAATGGTAGCTACGCCCCTGGGCAGCCCAGGGCAGCTTACAATAAAACAAACAACGGGCTGGTAAGCCTAAATGCTCTACGTAGGCCTAGCCTATGCAAACCACAATTCACTTGGAAATAGCTCCTCCCTGGGATGCCTTTTCCTACCTGCTGAACCTAAAGACCAAAGAAGCAGTTTCCCAAACACAGAAAGGGAAGCTCAAGAGAAGCAGTGACCTGCGCCTGTCAATTTCAGGCAGAGAATCAACTGGGAAACCCGGCGCGGGGAGAAGGCCGCTGCACCACGTTCCTCCGCCAGGGATCCAGTTTGAAGATCTGCTTCCTGCTGGCAGAGCAGGGCTCACCGCAGAGTTTTGGATTGCTCTGCAGAAAGTCTACATAGGGGCATTCAGTGGGAGTCAGGCATCTTCCTGAAAACCTCCCCCTAAGCAGCTTGCCAAGATTCAAAGAACTACAACTAGACCGCAAAAATTCATGCCTTGACAATGAAGTTGCTGCAAAGCTGCTCTTGGTACAACAGTTATGACAATCCAACAGACTGGGTCATCACCTGGCTAGGTAGGATAAATTTGCTTAGGACTGGATTACCTAAAATAATATACACGTTTAGTTTTATCAATTAATATACCTGCTTCCTTTCTTAAACAAATAGACATTTTACTTAGGGATCTACTGTGGTCGGCTCGGAAACCCAGACTATGGGTGATTTCAGACGTGACGGGGCGCCTATCGGCCCCGTCACGGAATCACCTTTCTGATTCCCGGCGAGCAACCAGAGGTTACGGGACCATCCGCCACCACAGGGGACTGTCCGTGGTTGAGCGTGATCTCATAACATCTGAAAATACCCTAAAAATGGTTATATTATTAAAACCTACTGATATGGGTGGTTTAAACTTACCTGATGCTCTATAAAGCTGCGGTATTAGGCACAATACAAAGTTGGTTCAATCAACTAACACACCCAGATTGGATTCAGAATGAAAAAGACTTATTTGGTGTAAATACATTCAATGAGTGTTTGGTTGATGGAGTAATACCTTCTTAATAAGAGAACATTCATTTGCACAGCTAGTGTTTAAACACTGGAGATTAATACAAAGAAAGCTTGATAAGCAATATGCATCCCCGTATTCTCCAGTTGAGAGAGTATGAATAAGGGACAAAGAAGTGGCTATCCAGCTGAGGACCCAACTCAAAGAGAAAGGAATAACTAAAGTCAGCCAATGGTTTATTGAGGGTAAATTTTAAAAAATACAAGAATTGGAGACTTTAGTACAAGGTAAAATTAATACGTTTCAATACCTCCAATTGAAAAGTGTTTTTGCAGCTTCTGATTCAATAAAGAGCTTTGGACAGGTGCCCCAGAATCAACCATATTTAACTTAACAGGTACGAAGGGCAGACTTTCAAG
Organism: Sphenodon punctatus; assembly: GCA_003113815.1. Taxonomy (NCBI): domain Eukaryota; kingdom Metazoa; phylum Chordata; class Lepidosauria; order Sphenodontia; family Sphenodontidae; genus Sphenodon; species Sphenodon punctatus. The sequence continues at coordinate 3,516,781 of QEPC01012035.1, read as the reverse complement.
GATATATAAAGAATTGAAGGGGTTTATATATCCCAAGAGAAATAATTATATAAAACAATGGGAACAGGATTTGGCCCACAAATTCACAGAAAAAGAGATGAAAAAAATAACTGCATCGGCAATGGAAGTGAAGGAAACAACTACAAATTTCTACTAGATATTATTTGACTCCCGTACAGTTGAAATATATTGGGTGGATCCAAAGGAGCTATGTTGGAAAAGTTGTGGGCAGGTGGGTTCCCTGATGCACTGTCTTTGGGACTGCGTATTCATTCAACAGTTTTGGAGACAAATATGGGGTTTTATGAATAAAGTAACAAATGCATTAGTTCCTTTCAAGCCTGAAAGGTCGTTATTAGGGATATACCCGGATGAGGGAGCCTTGAAATGCCATCAGAACTTGTGCAAAGTTTTATGTTTAACGGCAGCTAATGTGATAGGTAGACACTGGAAATCTCAGGGACCTATACCACTACAGGAATGGGTCAGTCGTATATGGTTCCTCTTTACTATGGAGAAACTGATGGTGAATCTCAAAAACAAGCACAAAGACTTTGAGGCAACTTGGTTTTGGGTTATAGCCACCATAGAAGGGGAAGAATTTCAAAAATAATGATCAAATAATATTGTCTTGTCATTTTTTTTAAAGAAAGAAACACTCTGTTAAACAGGCCTGTATGACACACAAATTTGATATTGACTAATGCAACTGGCTACCAAAAAATGGATATTATACAAACCAATACTGAAAAAAATGTTCCTAAAGGTTTAAGAATGTAGGTTTATGAAGATTGTACGTGGTGGGAAATGTGTTATAATATGTAATGATACTAAATACGTACATTTGTACATTCTCCTTTAATCAATAAAGAGGGGGGGGAATTTTTTAAAAAAAGATGGGCAGCTTGTGTTGGTTTTTTTTTAAAGGAGAGGTAATCTATTGGTGTGTATAAACCATCACTTCTCCACAACTCAATTAATTTCAAATTCTGCCTTCAGTGACATTTGTGCAGCCCCATGGACATCAAGAGGAATGCACAATTGTAATCAAGGACTTCATTTGAAGAGAGATCTCATTGAAGGTAGAATTTGGCCTACAGGATTCTCCTTTCCAGTATGTGTCTTGCCAGTGGAGATAAAGAGAGCTCCGCTCTTCCAACTGAGCTGATTGGAGTATGAATGGCAGCCAGTTAGAAAAGCTTATTCCTACCTCCCCTGCTCATTTGGGCAATAGGGAAGAGACTTATGGAAGCACATGCACCCATTTCACAGCCGGAGTGTCACTACCATCGCATTAGTGGAATGAGGGAAAGAGGAAGTGTTTTGAATGAAACGAAGAAGCTTCTCTGAAGCTTCTGCAGAGACGCTAAATGAAACAGCTAAGCAGGAAGGGAGGGAGGGACAAGAGACCAGACTGATGGATCTTTTAAATCCAGCCCAAAGAAACTAAGGCCTGAGAAGGGTAAATAAAGCAAAAGGCAAACTATAGCATTTGGAACAGTGAAGAGAATGAAAGTTGAGCTTCCAAACAAGCATCCTACAGCAGACAAACATAAGCACATGGACCAGATTTTGGTAGTGTAAAGGGCAAGAAGCTAGCAGATCTATATAATAATTTCTAATGCTAAGATAATACCTCCTCGGTCTAACAAAGAGTGTGTTCTTACAAACTGAACTAATTGCACAGAGCACCCAGAAAAGTTTGCTAAGAGTCATTTTGTGATGATGAAGCACTCTGTGCTTTAATTTCTCTCATCTGACCCACCGATCCGCTATAGCTTTCCATCAGCATCTAGCCTTGCCCAACGTTCCTGGCTGGAAGATGACCAGATATACTCTTCTTTGTCAACCTACCCTTCTGCCACAACTCCATAATTAGCTCCATTGAGAGAACTGGAAGCACACCAGTTTTTATAATTGCTTTTAGCAACTTCAAAATATGCAGGCTCTGAATATCGAAATACAATCTCAACGCAAGCATGGATACCGGATACTGTGAGCTGGCTATACCATGGTTCAGATTACAAGGGGAGCGCTCTTCAAAGGAAAGCCGACAAGGTTCTGCTGGTTAGGAAATGTATGATTTTAAGTTGTAAACCTGAAGTAAATAATTTAATCCAAGTTCTTCAAGGAATGGAACAAGATAGATAGATATGGAAAGATACCGATATAAAAATTGTAGGAAAGCTTTCAAAATTACAAAGCAGGGTCCAAGTAAACTCGCAGACTAAGACAAAGACACAGTTACGTTATATCATCCCCACATACCCAAGACATTCTGTAGCAGCAAGATGCAACTGTTGACAAGAGGCGTAACAGACTTTGTGATTGCAGAGGCTGTAGGATCTACCAGTCACAGGATGAACCAGAACGCAAGGAACTCAAGTCTCAATTCTAACTCTTATTACCAGATGCACACTGTATCTAGGAGAGCTGTCGGGCAATGGAATAAGCTGCCCAAAGAGGTGGCGAGATCTCCCTCCTTGAAGTCTTCAAAACCCGGCTGGGCAAGCCTCTGTCTACGATGCTGTAGGCAGGAGGAGATCCTACCTTGGACTTGAGGACTCCTGAGGTCCCTTCCAACTCTGCAGTTCTTTGATCCTTTAACTTGCCTGTAGCCCTGGTAAAAACAAAGACGGGGTAAAAAGAGCAGCAGCTGCCCATGCAAAGGGGCTTTTAGTTTGCAACATCTGAACAAAGAGGAGGGCTGCTCGCCCACGTTACCGCACCGGGGGAAACAAGCAACAGCACCGCGGCAGGGAAAGTAACATGAGCGTGTGGTTAAACGTGTCATTTAACGCATCTCCCATCAATCACAAAAGGCAGGGAAGGACACAAAATCCTAGCCTGCCTTTCGTGATTGAGAACAGGAGACGCGTTAAATGACGCTTTTAACCCCGTGCCCACATTCAGAGCCTTACTTTACTTTCCCTGCTGGGAGTTTGCTTCCTGTTTCCCCCGGCAAGCAGTTTTCCCAGGACGGTAACATGGGCAAGCAGCCAAAGTCCTGTGCGTTATGTAGATCATACCTCCCCTTTAAAAGAGGACACTTATGAAACATGCATGTTGCAGGGCTGTAATGGTTCCAGTGCAGTCTTGCACTATGTATTTCTCATAAGTGTCCTTTTTTAAAGGGGACGTACGGCCACCCTATGTAGATAGGACGTTTACTGCCTTTTAAAAAAACAAACAAACCCCACCCTCTGTATGGGTACATGTGGTAGGACGAGAGTATGAAAAACCCTCCTTTCCTGCTCATTTCCATGCCCAGTAGCTCTGATATTCTCTCTGGTCAGGGTTTGCCCAAGGCTGCCCCTTTCCTTGCCATTTCATCTCTTCGTTTTCTGCCTGGAGACATTTACTCTCTGACAGTTTCCACAGCTGGAGTACGGCTGCTACAAGCTTAATTTCTGGAAACTCACTTTACGCTAGCATCCATGTTTCCCCCCCAGTGATTTTTGCAAACTGACCCTGATAACCGGTTTCCCTGTCATCATAGCCATAGAAAAATAGAAAGAAAAGGCACAGCCAAAAACATACAAAGCCAAGTGCATCGCCTGCATGCACCGCTGCCCACACAGCCCAGATTTGTACATGATGAAATAAAAGGTTTAGAGATGACAAAGTTCACAGTGGAATCGAGTTATCCCATTTATACGGAGGCCACCCATGCATCTTGCTACGATCACAGGTGAGGGTGGCAGCACCTCAGCACAAGAGAAGATATGGGGCACATTCACATCAAACCTAGGTCTTGGGGAATGCACAGTCAGTGCTGCCACCCCCAGAGATTGGAGGTTTGTGCAAGGGCTTTCTGCTCAAGCAACCCACAGGAAAAGACAGCATGGGCTACGCAATGGGAATGCATTCCATGAACCCCACACATAAAGACGCTAAGTCAAACTGTGTGAAAGGCCTGAAAGGTTCAAATACACTAAAAGTTTCCAGATCCCAATCTCTTTCAGATCTTTGCACCTATGTGTTCGTAGGGTGTGGTCATGCTTAACTAATGTTTGAGAGCTGCATCAACCTCCTAAATGAAAGTTAAAGACCATTTCTATTCTATTTACAACAGTGCCCGCATGCTCTAATCGTGGCCTGCCCAGACAGAAACCAGTTTTAAAAACCCTACAAGACAAGAGCTGTTACCCCAAAGAGCTTAAAGTCTAAACAGAAAGTGAAAGTCTGTGTGTGGATACAGGCAGAGACCGGGGAGCACAAGGAAAGGCCATGACAGTCCTGGCCAGTACAATAGGGAAGGGTCTCTGAACGCCAGCGGTGCATTGCAGCAAAGCGGCTTTGCAGATGTTTATAAGGAGCTTCTCCCATGCACGAGGGCAGGCAGGGATGAAAACACATAGCCACAACAAGCTACTTGCCTTTGTTTTGTCTATTCCCATCTGCACCTAACATCCGTCAAACTACCAAGATGTTAATGAAGTACTTTGTGAAAGAGAATAGGTAGCTTACCTTTGATGTAAACAAAAAAAGTAGATCCAGCATGCTGGTACAGCAAAATAGGATTTTTCAAGAAGATTTTGCAGTGTGTGTTCAATTTAAGGTCAGAAGGAGCCACTGAGAACAATCTCATGATGTTAGTTGGTGGGATCATTGATCTGGGCGAGGTAGTCTCCCCCACTATTAGGTGTGTCCGTCCTCCTTTGGCTCCATCTGTGCAGAGCCTGGGAGTGCCCCTGGATGTGCAGTTATGCCTGGACTCTCAGGTGTTGGCTGAGGCTAGGAGTGCCTTTCGTCAATTACAACTGGTGGAGAGGCTTCGCCCATGTCTCTTGGACTCCGATCTTGCCACTATCATCCACGCGTCCGTCACCTCCAGGCTAGACTATTGCGATGCGCTCTACATGGAGCTGCCCATGGTGACGGTTCGGAAGCTGCAGCTAGTGCAGAATGCGGCAGTCCACCTCCTCACTGGGACGGGACGCAGGGAGCCCGTAACACCTATGCTCTGAGCACTGCACTGGCTGCCTATTGTCTTCTGGGCCCAATTCAAGGTGCTGGTGTTTACCTTTTAAGCCCCCTTCACGGCTTATGCCCTACTTATCCGAGCGGTCGCCTCACCCCCTGGAAGTCCCACATTACCGGTGAGTTCAGATGGACAGGAGGGCGCTCTGGAATTCCCTCCCAGTGGAGGTTCACCTCAGCCTGAATCTTCTCGCCTTCTGACAAAACTGCAAGACCTAGCTCTTCTGTCAGGTGTTTGGTGGCGGATGGGGGGGATGAGTTTGTTGGCTTAGGGTGTGGGTATTTTTATGCACGTGAGGGTATTTCTCTGCACATGAGAGTTTTAGTAGTTTTATATAGCCATTTATTTTTAGGTTTGTATTTATATTTTATACCGTGATTGTTGGTTTTATTTGTGAATTGTAAGCCACCCCAAGTCGCTTATTGCAAAAAGGACGGGGTAGAAATGGAAATTATATATTACACACTTCCCCCATATAGACTTTCTCTGGTAGCAAGCCTGAATGAGGTCTCTGCTGGGGATCCTGGAGGGTCTCTGGTAGAATGTCTGGGTGAGGCCTCTGCCTGAGACCCTAGAGAGCTGTATTTGAGACCTCACCCAGGCGTGCTACCAGAGATCCTGAATCGGAGATGCCGGGGATTGAACTTGGGACTTCGTATATGCAAATCATGCACTCAGCCACAGCCCACCTCACAAGGGTGTCAAGCCCCGATTTCAAGACTGCAAGCAAGGGTTAATCCAGCCCCTTTCTTTAGTATTCTATTCCAATGGCTACACAGTCAGAAGGGAAAGGTCTTAAGAGATTTCCCACAATGGAAATCCTGAAGATTAAGACTGCCTGGAGGTGAGGATCCAGAGAGGCCCAAGTCAACCACCACCCAGGGCATGGACGGATGATCAAAAAAAATGTGTTGTCTACACCCAAGAAAGAAGTTGGAAGACTTCTTGTGGGAAGAGAGGTAAAAAGAACAGTTTGGATTGTGCTGAGTTTAAGTTGACAGCTAGACATTGATGAGATCAGTGTTTCATGCTAACTTAAAGTAGTTGAGAAACACCAAAGGGAAAACCACAAACCCAGAAAATGTTGCAAGATGCAAGGCCTGGGGCTCCGCATCAGCAGCACTAAAAGTATTTTAGCTCTCTCCTAAGGTGCAGGAGAGAACATAGTACACAGTCTCTCTTCCCCCACCTTCCTATCAGTCAAAAAGCCTGATTCTTCCCAGCTCCAAGCCTAAAGTAAGTTTAAAAACTACTGGGAGGCCACACTGGCAGAAGAATTTTTCTTGAAAGAAATGAAAAAAATGCTGGAGACTAAAAACCAAATTTAGTTTTGTATGGCTAAATACAAACCTATCTTATTCTAGGAAAGGGGGGTGGGGGAGATACAGGGAACTTTCTGCTCTTATCTGAATCTCTGCCACCCTTGAGACTTTCCATACAGGAGGGAGAATTTAATAGACACAGCATGTTGAGCAGACCTGTGTAGTACATGCTAGGGTGGGTTGTTTGAATATACACCTACAAAAAAAGGTAATGTAGAATTTCTGACCCAAAGCTGAAGGAGCAAGTTATCAAGCTGCCCACAGTGCAGTTAAAATTAATTCAGTCCAATGCATCCCGAGTATGATTTTTAAATAAGGCCCTCAGTTAAGCAGCCAGATTTTCAAAAATGCTGTCTACTAATTACAACCACCAATATGAAAAACTGCTACATGTATCCCAAGCAATAGGTGGTAATGAAAAACAGAAGGTATCAGCAATAATCTTAACCAAAATAATATTATTGATAAGATGTTTGTCAAACAAACAAATTCCAACAGTCATAAACAAAAGGAGCCAGGAAAAATGAGTTAAATACAGAACAATGTGGAACAACAAGATCTGTGAAGCCCAGTGGGGGCCCAATGACCCAAAGTTTCGCTAATTGATGTTAGCTTCCTCAGGGGTTTCTCAAAAGTCTTAATATTGCTTTCGCAGTGTAGCTCCTATCATGTGTCCTATTTGAATAAAATAAAACCTCAGGACTAGGATCACGGAGCACCACAGCAGGCTTAAAACGCGGACTCCATTGGCCCCTCTTGTTGAGCAATATTAAAAGACTTTTGAGAAACCCCCAAAGAAGCTAACATCATTTAGCGAAACGTTGGGTCACTGGGCCTCCGCTGGGCTTCACAGCTCTTTTTGTTCCACACTTCTGTATTTAACGCATTTTCCCTTGCTCCCTTTGTTTATGACTGTTGAAATTTGTGTTTGTTTGATAAACATCTTATCAATAATATTATTTTGGTCAAGACTATTGCTCATACCTTCTGTTTTTCTTTACCACCTATTGCTTGGGATACATGTAGCAGTTTTACATATTGGTGGTTATAATGTTTTGATTGTACTGCGTTATTATACCGCTATGTTTGCTGGTGTCTACTAATTACAACAGGAACTGGTAGGTGATCAGTACCTTCAAAAAAGAGGTTGATGACAGCCTAGACCTAGGCTCCTATTTTTAAAATGTCTGCTTTTGTAGAGTCTGTGTCGAGAAAGTAAGGTTGCTGTGCTGGTCCCAAATATAGGCAATAGAGACAAAGCAGTACAGGGATCTCTTTTATTAAACCAACTCCAGTTGGTGGAGACAGACAAGGAGGAGAGCTGCACCAACCTCCTAAATGACAAGACCTGTGTCAACATACATGGTAGTCGTACCACCAAGCCAACTGCTGACAGACCCTGTAGGTCATCTTGCATCACTGTTGCATGATAAGATATACATCCACATGGTGTATGCTCCCCCTCCCCCCCCCCACTTCCAAAACATAACTTGTCCCAGGCTGCCAGGTTAGCTATACTGCACTTTTCTCACTGCAGACTCTTCAGCGCTTGTACAGTGAACTCCATCTTCGAGTCATTTTCTATCCACTCTCCCCAGCAGGGTTGTCACCTGCGGTGGTGTTCTACCCGACACTCCCATAGACCAAAGGGGTCGTGTCAGGTAAAAACGATGGATGGTGGTGACCCTAAATCCAGGTCACCTGATTACAGCTAGCCACAGAGAGAAAGGACTCTTTAGTCTCTGAGGAATAGCCTGGCTAGCCTAAAATAAATACTGTTCTACACTAAGCAGGTGATCCCATGTATTACAGGCTCAAAGTCTCAATCCTGAAAGGAAGCTTTTCTGTCAAGTATTTATATTTATTTATTTTAACAATTTTATATTGTGCCCCTCCTGCCAAGGTAGCTCGGGGCGGCTTACAATTAATAAAAAACAAAATGTGACAATAATATAAAACATCATAGAACACTGGAAGGTGTAAAACCCCAAACCCATAGCCTACACCAACCATCTCCCTCGCCAAAAGCCTGGCAGAACAACCAGGTCTTACACTTCCATCGGAAGGAGAGGATATCCGGGGCCATTCAGGCCTCTGCCAGGAGGGAGTTCCACAGCCTTGGTGCGGCCACCAAGAACACCCTCTCCATCCCCCAGGACACCCAGGGGACTTTGAAGACGACGCCCCCGGCTGACCCCAGGGGCCGATCCAGAGCCCAGGGAGTGAGGCGGTTCCACAGGTAGGTAGGACCTAGGCCGTTTAGAGCTTTATAGGTAAATACCAACACCTTGAATCTGGCCCAGAAGACTATAGGCAGCCAGTGCAGAGAATGGAGCACTGGTGTAATATGCTCCCGGCAACCCATCCCGGTAAAGAGGCGAGCCGCCGCAGTCTCCAAACTGTCACCATGGGTAGCCCCACACAAAGCGCCTTACAATAGTCTAGTCTTGAGGTAATGAAAACATGGATGATAGCGGCCACGTCGGCATATGGCTGAAGCCACTGCACCAGATGTAAATGGTGAAAAGCACTCCTCGCCACAGCCCCCCACCTAAACATCCAGGCGGAGCTGGGAGTTAAGGAGCACTCCCAGACTACGAACCTAGGGAACCAGTGGAAGGCAAACCCCATCAATGATGGGGGATGCTGACCCACCACCTTCCACCTCCATCTTGTCAAGATTCAGCTTCAGTTGGCTCGCCCTCATCCAGTCCCCCACAGCCGCCAAACACCAAGTAAGCACAGAGACTGCCTGGTCTGGATCGGATGAAAAAGAATGGTGAAGTTGGGTGCCATCAGCATATGACCAGGATCCAGCTGCCGCTGCCGTTACCACCAGCCACCCCCAGCTTTGTACCATCCTTGCGAGAGGCTACTGGGGCTCCCCCCGGCAGAGACTGAGCACATCCTCCCCGTGTGAGGAGGTTCCAGCATTGTCCCCCCTCCCTTGTGGGAGGGTGTGAGGGCGGGGCCAGCTGCCGGCAGTGACTTCCAAGCGGGGAGGGCTTGAAAAGCAGCCCAGCCTGGCACTGCCTAAGGCACGTGCCTTAGGTGTGGAACAGGGGTGGGGGGGTGTTGCTCTGGGCAATGGGTTGGGGTAGTGGGGCTTGCTATTTTGGGGTGGGCTGGCAGAGGATTAGCTGGTTTTGGGCTGTTTTATTGTATTGCTGATGTTTGTAGGGTTGTCGGGGCTGGAGTTGTATATACTGGTTTGTTGGGGGAGGTTATTTATTATTTATTTATTTACGAATGCGGTCGGTATGCCGCCCCCTCCTGCTAAAAGCATCTCGGGGCAACTAACAACATGTTAAGACAAATTAAAAACAAACAGCAAATACAATTAAAAATCCCACAATAAAAACAAATTCACCCCCTACCCCTCCCTAACCCAACCCACCCACCCCATCTCCCTCGGGGGAAGGCCTGGCGGAACAGCTGGGTCTTGCATTGTCTGCGGAAAGAGGGGAGGTCGGTAATCAAGCGGACCTCCGGTGGGAGGAAGTTCCACAGCCGCGGCGCAGCCACAGAGACCACCCTCTGCAAGGCCGACACCCGAGAAACCCAGATGGTTATCTAGTGGAGAACGTAGGTGTGCCACTTAAGGATCGTTTGGGTTATCTGTGGCTTGAATCAAGTGGAGGACCTGGAACATTATTTTTTACAATATCCCTTATATGCATGTTCCCGAGATCAACTATTTAAATTGACCAATGCTAGACCTGAGTGCCCCCCACCCACCCTTTCGATTGATGGTATATTTCCTCTCTGACAAGTGACAAACACTGGAGCTAGCTTTGGAGCAGCAGCCAACAGACTAAGAATGTGGCTGCAGGAAGGTCTTCCTTAAGGGACTTCTATTATGAACTATAGTATTTGTATTATTTTTGCCCTTTGGATTTGCTATGTCTTGTTTTATTCATGGGCTAGTGTTTTTATGTATTTTGTAAATTCCTATGTGATGTATAGTTGTCATGGCTATATGCCAGTATGATAAATTCAATTCCAATTAAATTCACATTCATATAGCGGAGAGTTTATTTATTTATTTATTTATTTAGTCATATTTATTAGCTGCCCCCTCATGCCTACGGCATCTCGGGGCAGCTTACAACAAATAAAGACAACAAATCATAAAAATTATCCAATTTTAAAACACTTTAAAACAACCTCACCCATCACTGTAACATCTTAAAATCCAACAGCCCCCCGCTACCTACCCCCCTCGAAGACCTGGGCGAACAGCCAGGTCTTGCAGCGGTGGAATGCCAGGAGAGCTTCCTCCGAGAGAGAATTCCAGTCACGGCCCAGCCACCGAGAACGCCCTTTCCATTGTGCCCCCCCCCCCGGGACCTCACATGTGGAGTCCCGCAGGGTGCCATTCTGTCCCCCCTCTTGTTTAACATCTATATGCAGCCGTTAGGTAAGATCGTGAGAAGGTTTCAGGGCATGCAGTGTCATCAGTATGCTGATAACACTCAGCTCTACCTCTCCTTTTCCATTGACCCAGGGCATTCAGTCTCCTTATTTTCCCAGTGCCTGTCAGCTGTGGGGGCTTGGATGAGGTCGAACCATCTGCAATTGAATCCTGACAAGACAGAGGTGATGTTGGTGGGCAAGGGCTTGGGGGACCTGGGGGTGGTTGAATCTCTTCTTGTTGGGGGGGGAGAAGATAGGATTGAGCCCTGCGGAAAACTGCAGGTCAAGGCCCGGGGGCTTGATATTTCAGCCCCCAGCACCACCCGCTGGCTTCTCCCCGAGAGGAATGAGCGGAACCACCCAGGGACAGTCCCGTCCAGACCCCCCAGGTCTTGCAGCCGTCTCAGCAGCAGCCCATGGTCCACGGTATCAAAAGCGGCCAAGAGATCTAGCAGGTTCAGAAACGTTGAACATCCTGTGTCCATCTCCCAGTGGAGATCGTCCACCAAAGCCACCATCGCCGTCTCAGTACCATAGCTGGGGCGGAACCCAGACTGAAAAGGGTCAAGGAAACCGATGCCGTCCAGATGCACCTGGAGCTGCAGTGCCACTGCCCATTCAATAACCTTCCCTAAAAAGGGAAGATTAGAGACGGGGCGGTAGCTGGCGAGTGCGTCCACATCCAAAATTGGCTTCTTCAGCAGGGGGCGCACCACAGCCTCCTTGAGACTGGGCGATAACTTCCCCTGCTGGAGGGACGCATTGACCACCCTTGCCAGCACCGTCCCCAACGTCTCCCTGGAGGCTTTCACCAACCAGGACGGGCACGGATCGAATTCACAACTAGTGGCTCTGACAGACCCCACTTCTTGAAACTCCTCCCAGAAAGATCGACCAGACGGTGCCTCCATAACCTCGTGCTCCTCACCTGCTGCTTCCAACCCAGTATCAAAGTTACTCCGGATCTGAGCGATCTTGTCTGTGAAGTAGATGGCAAACTCCTCACAGCGGGCCTGGGACAAGTCCTCGTCCAGGCAAAGGGAGGCCGGACTGACCAGCCCCCGCACCACCTGAAACAGCTCCGCTGTACACAACTTTGCAGATGCTATGAGGGCAGCAAAGAACTCTTTCTTTGCTGTCCTCACAGCCTTAACATAAGACCGCAAATGGGCCCTATGAAGAAGTTGATCAGATTCGGAGTGAGTCCAATGCCAGAGTCGCTCCAGACTCCTGCCTACATGTTTCATACACCAGTTGGATGGGAATGTCCCCTTCCCTGGGGGGGGAGAGAGAGAGATTGGGTTAGGGAGGGTGGGATCATTTTCCCCGGTGTGAGGGGGAAATATGATCCCTGGGAAGGGCCTTTTAAATACCACCCGGTGAGAGCGGGAGGTACTGGGGGGTTGGGGATCTCCCTCACCAGTTGGGCAGAGCAGCCAGGGGGAGGGGGGGGCCTAGAGATGAGGGGGTATGGTGTCTCTAGGGGATATGCGCAATCAGCAATACAGGACAAGTGCTTGGTGCCTATTCCGCTTGCACAAGCGGGCAGCAGGGTGGTTCATGATCAAAGGGCCCCCGGCCTGAACCTGTTGTTGCTGAATGCGAAGTCTGTTGCAAATAAATCCGCAGTTGTCTGGGAGTTGAACCTGGACTATGCTGCCAACCTCGTGTGTATTACTGAGACCTAGCTAGACACAGAATCTGGGCCTATTCTGACTGACCTTGTTCCAGCTGGGTACTCCATGCAGCACCAGCCACAGTCAAAAGGGACAGGAGGGCAGTGTAGCCATTATTTTTATGGATTCATGGGCCAAGAGGAGGTATTTGGTGCAGGTTATATCAGGTATTGAGGGCCCCTATCTTGATTTGGCGGGACACGAATTAGGGGTGCTTCTGATATACCATGCGCCGAGCTGGTGTCGGAGGTGGTGTTGCGCTCCCCAAAGACCTTGGTCATGGGGGATTTCAACATCCATGCTGATGCCAGTCTTGAAGAGGCAGAGTGAGTTCATGGCCACCATGGACTTGTCTCACAGAGTCATCGGCCCAACACATGATGGGGGGCATAGCTTGAACCTGATTTTTTGCACCAGCCTTGAGGCGGGGGATCCGTTGGTGGGGGAGATGTCAACTGAGCCCTTGCCGTGGAAATATCATTATCTCCTCCGGACCGGTCTCCTGGCGCACGTCTGCCACCCGAGAGGTGCAGAACCAATTCAGATGGTCCGCCCCTGGAGTCGTATGGAACCAGGGAGGTTCTGGAATGCTCTTGGGGAGTTACCCTCTGATCTTGATGATTGTTCACTCAATGACCTCATAGCTTTTTGGAACTTCTTGCTGACAGAGGCCATCGACCGGACAGCTCCTAGGTGTCCACTCCCTAAACATTGGTGCTGCAGACCTCCTCCGTTTACAGAGGGTCTGCTGCAAGCGTGAAGGGCAGCGGTTAGAGCAACGGTGGCGTCTTTCACATGCTGAAGCTGACCGGTTGCAACATAAACTTGCTCTATGACCCTACACTTTGGTTTTGCTGCCCTCATAGCGTCCGCAAAGTCTCGTCCAGCAGAACTTTTCTGGATGGTGAAGGGGCTGGTCAGTCTGGCCTCACTCCACCTGAAACTCAACTTTTCCAGTGTCCGCTGTGACATGTTTGTTGATTACTTTGCGGATATGATTGCTTGTATTCACCATGATTTCAAAGCCACGGTTATGACAATGGGAGAACCAGAGGCTGTGGAGGTCCCGCCTTGTCTGATTTTGTGGGATCAATTTCAGTGGGTAGCGCCTGCTGACACATAGGAGGTTCTTGGAGCTGTCGGGGTCACCTTTTGCAAAATGGACCCGTGCCCATCCTGGCTGGTTAAAGTCAGTCAGGAAACGCTGGGGCCATTGTTGGCAGGAGTGGTCAATGCCTCCCTTTGGGAGGGCAGGGTGCCGAGCTGCCTCAAGGAGGCGGTGGTTCAGCCTCTGCTTAAAAAGCCATCACTTGACATTGACACCCTTTGGCGGTTATCGGCCTGTATCTAGCCTCCCCTTTTTAGAGAAGATTACTGAATGGGTTGTGGCTTGGCAGCTGCAAGGACACCTGGATGGCATCAGTTTTCTTGATCTCACACAGTCCAGCTTTCATCTGGGTTATGTCACCGAGCCTGCACTTGTGACCTTGGTCAATAACTGCTGAGAACTGGATCAGGGTCGACTGACCCAGTTGATTTTGTTAGATCTGTTCGCTGTATTTTATACCGTTGACCATGAGATGTCGGCGACATGCCTGCAGGGACCAAGCTAGGGCGAGTGGGATTGCTCTTGTGGAGTCCCGCAAGGTTCTATTCTGCCCCCTTTCCTGTTCAATGTGTATATGCAGCCACTCAGTGAGGTCATGAGACAGTATGGGGTGCGGTGTCATCAATATGCGGATGACACCCAACTTTTGGACCTAGACCCGGCAGTCTCGGTGCTCACCCGGTGCTTGGCGGCTGTTGGGGACTGGATGAGAGCAAGCCAACTGAGGGTTGAATCCCAACAAGACGGAGATGACGATGGTGGGTAGGGCCGGTGGGTGTAGCAACTCATTGATGGGATTTGCCCCCCACTGGTCCCCCAGGTTTGGGTTTGCAGTCTGGGCGTGCTCCTCGATTTGCAGCTCCACTTAAATGTGCAGGTGGGGGCTGTGGTGAGGAGTGTGTTTCGCCAATTACATCTGGTGCGTCTGCTTCAGCCATATGTTTCGGATGGCGACCTGGCCACCATCATCCATGCTTTCATTACCTTGAGATTGGACTATTGTAACGCACTCTACGTGGGGCTACCCAAGGTGATGGTTCAGAGACTGCAGCTAGTGCAAAATGCAGCGGCCCATCTCCTTATGAGGGTGGGCCGCTGTGAGCACATTGCACCAGTGCTCTGGGCTCTGCAATGGCTGCCTATAGTCTTCTGGGCACGATTCAAGGTGTCGGTGTTGACCTATAAAATCCTACCTGGCCTGGGCCCCACCTATCTGCGGGACCGCCTCACCCCTTGTGTTCTGGACCGGCCCCTGCGGTCTACCAGGAGTGCTCTTCTTGAAGTTCCCCGAGTTGTTCAGGGGACAACTATGGAGAGGGCGTTCTTGGTGGCCGCTCCTCAGCTGTGGAATTCCCTTCCGGCAGAGGTCTGGGTGGCCCCAGCCCTCCCTCCTTCCGTCGTCAGCGTAAGACGTGGCTGTTCCACCAGGCTTTCGGTGAGGGAAGATGGGTGAAGGGTGGGGTGGATTGGATTATTTTTACATCCCCCATTATGGTTATGTTTTATATGTGCGCTATTTTTTATATTTATACTGGTTTAAACTTTTTATTTTTATTGTAAGCCACCCCAAGCTGCCTTGGGCAGGAGGGGTAGGGTAGAAGTTGTTAAAATAAATATTGATGACACCGAACACCAAACCTCCTTACGACCTCGCCAAGCGGCTGCATATACACCAAGCGGGTTGCATGGTACCCCAGAAGTTGTACCAAAAAAAACCCCTCAAAGCTTTTTTAGCCAACCTGTATCACTTCGTATGCCATGTATTCCTCGAGGATAATGGGCTCAGTTGTGCCCCACTGGTTCATACCCCTCCCAGTAGTGTATATATATATATATATATATTTTAATTGACGGTAAATACTAGAATATGAATGGGGTATGATTGACCCATATTGGAATGAATGGGAAAATGAAAGCACCATACACCCAGGATTAAGGGGTCATATTTGCCCCCAAAACAATGCAGAATTTTGTCTGCTTTCATAGTATGCTATTTTATGTATGTACAGAAGAATTTCATTTACAAGTGCATGGGGGGGGGGGGTTCAATTAGAGCCCAAGTGGAAAACTCCAGTTACCAACTTAAAGCAAACTTGTATCTTTAGATTCTTTACACAGCAGTTAACCCTTTCATTTGTGAAGCTTCAATTATGGGTTTGTTTTTTATTGCAAGGTTGTGTTGAAAAAAATTATCCTATTACGCTGAAGGGGTCATTTTGACCACACCATTAGTTACTATGGCAGCCAGCTTGTGAAATACAGACAAACTCTAGTTAGCTTTTAATAGCTCAGGCTCTTGAAATGCAGACAAGCTGTCTTGCCTGTGAGTTATCATCCACTTCATCTTTGCTTAAGAATGGAGAGAACATTAGGACGTTAACACTTGTTAACAGCCCAGTGTTATTTTGTTTGCATATGAATGTGCTGTCCCTGACACTGGGGAGTTACAGTAACTCCACAAACTTGTGTTGGATATGTATTTCTCTACCAAGAGAATAAAATTTAATTGTTTATGTTAAACTGTAGTCATATTTCAATCATTTATATTTTTCAACTGTGATGTAATTGGGGTATATCATACACCATTAGCAGATGAATACAGAAAGTTTTTTAAAATCAGAGCTAGGTTAATGAAATGCTTAAATGTAAGCCTATGGCCAACCCTAATAAGGTATTTCTACTTCAAGCACCAAGAAGTCCAATTCACTTGAGTAGGCTTACAATTAAGCATCTGCTTAAGTAGCTTGATCCAGAGTGCTAGACATCTTGCCTGTGCTGTAAAAGAAAGAGAACAAGGGGATGAGCTCATGATGGAATTTCAACCTAAGCTCAGAAGTTCCTGCCTTTTGTCAGTTACAGCCAGCTCCTTTGTGTTAAAATGGACTTTTCTTACACTATCAAAGCTGTGTTTGAGCAATGAAGGATTGTTTAAGAAGTTCACAAAATATTTGGTTTCCAAGGAAAACAAAACACAGAATTAAGTACTTTGTTTTAATTTCCATAAAATAACACCACTTCAGAGCACTGGGCACAGCTAGGCTGATTTTTTACTGTTACGAAGTTCTGTATTTTTTTCTATAGGATGGATTCTAAATCCCACCTCTCAGAGAACTTTTGAATGAGCATCCGATGAGTGCCATAGCCATGCCACTCCAACAGCAGATCCCCATGCAGAGCTACAGTGCACTTGTTAAGTATGAGTTGATGAGCAGCATCTTATCCACCTCATTTAATTTAAAAAGGGGGGGGGGGGGGGAGAGACAGGAAATGAGTCAGCTAAATTAAATTAAAATTAACAGGTTCCCGACTCTGGTAGCAATTTTGGCAACAGATTCTGCAAAGTGCTAAATTTTCTCTCATGCAAAATAAATTACCACCCAATATTGTTCATCTGTGATATACGGAAGTGTAGTTGAAAAGTGACAAAGTGTAAGCCCAACACCGATTTTCAAGATGAACGTAGTAAATATGCCAATAAAGAACAGGAATTACTAAGACATTCCTGCTTTAAAAAGTTACTTTTGGTATCTGGTGTGTTTACATAAGCTTCGATTTCTAGTTAAAATCAATGCACAAAATAGTTTTTTAAAATGGATCTTCAGATTGCTTGGATCAGGGAAAAGCAGCTTACAAATTACAGCTGCCTCTATCAAGTTCCAAAGCGGGTACTTATCAGAAACCTGACTTTATAGTTATTCACTGGTTGTTCGTGCCCCTGGTAGTTCTTAGCACCCATTAGAAACCCACTCACCTCAATGGGGCGTGTGTTGACATTAAGGGCAAGCGTTGGAACTCAACAGCTAGAAGACAGCCTCCTTAGTCATAACCATTTTAAGTATGGATGTCTATATACGCTTGGGGGGCCACAGGGTAAGATCTGCAACACCTGTATTGTATTTATTTGGTACCTTTCAGAAGACCTGGGTTGAGTGGAAGTGTTGATCTGCTCAGTTTTTCATTACAAGACCAAGCTGACACTTAAGCCCTGCAATACAGGAGCAGGAAACTCGGGTGGCGGGCAGGGGGAGCAGCACAGCAGGGAATGAGGGCAGGAAGATGGGGAGGAGAAAGGGGACCATGAAGAGCCTTGAAGGCTTCCTCACCCTCCCACGCCTCCCCTGCTCCCCCAACCGCCTTCGTCCCTTCTCCCTTGCTGCGCCGCACGTCCTTCCTGCCCCCACCCGCCTTGCCCCCACCCTCCACACCTTCAAGTCCCTTCTCAAAACCCACCTCTTCCGCTCCGCCCTTCCAAACTCCTGCTAACGATCCCCACCCAGGATTATCCCCCACCTGTTATCTGTAAACTCCCAATTCTCTGCAACCAAGCCAAGAACGTGTACCTGAGCTCTCGCATCCTCATGAATGTCACATCCCTTGTCTCTCCCTCTGTTCCCCCTTCCCTGTCTCCCCTCCCCTTGTCTAAGATTGTGAGCTCTCGGGCAAGGACCGTGTCTATCTTATTCTCTGTAAAGCACCAGGTACATCGCTGGCGCTATATAAATGCTAACAATAATAATAATAATAATAATAATAATGAAGACAAGGACAAGGACACCTTCCCCTCCCCCGTTTTCTCTTTCATTTACAGCCAGGCTGTGACTGACCGCTTACACAGTTTATTTATTTCAGTCATTTTTACCCCACACCCATCCTGCCTCAGGCAGCTTGGGGCAGCTGACAATAGTATAAAACAAATATAAAACATCTAAAAATGTAATTATATGCAAACAGAAGAGCTGAAAAATACCCTCCCTCCCTAACCCTACCCCCCACCCACTACCCATCTCCCCCTCCAGGGCTGGCCTTACCGCGGGGCAGTTCAGGGCAGCCGCCCTAGTCCCCACTCCTGGTGGGGGGGCCACGTTCAGGGGGGCCAGCTCCCGGCCACTGTCTGCCTCGGCCAGGGAGTGAGGGAGAAGCAGAGGCCTCCACTTCCAGTGACAGCGGCTGTGGCGGCAGATTCAATGTGCTGCTGTTGTACCCGGCGAGCGGACCCGGCCCGGTGCAAGGCCCAAGTCAGCAGCGGCGGAGTTGCAGTTGGCGTGGTGGCACTGCCCCCCAAAAGCCCTGCAATCCCCAAGGCCAGCCCTGTCCCCCACCAGAAGCCGGGTGTAACAGCCAGGTCTTACACTGTCATTGGAAGGAGGGAAGACCCGGGGCACAGGTGAACCTCCACTGGGAGGACGTTCCACAGCCTCAGAGCGGCCACTGAGAACACCTTCCCCATTGTTGCCACCTGGGACACCCGGGGGACCTTGAGAAGGGCGCCCCTGGCTGACCGCAGGGGTCAATCCAGAACCCGGGGAATGAGGCGGTCATGCAGATAGGCAGGGCCCAGATGGTATTAAGCTTTAAAAGGTTAAAACGAACAACATGAATTGGGCCCAGAAATAGGCAGCCAGTGCAACGAACAGAGGACTGGTGTTATGTGCTCTTGGCACACCGCCCCTGTAAGGAGACGGGCCACCGCGTTCTGCACCCACTGCTCTCCCCAAACCGTCACCAAGGGTAGCCCCAAATAGAGCGCGTTGCAGTAGTCGTCTTGAGGTAATGAAGGCATGGATGATGGTGGCCAGGTCAGAGTCCAAGATGCACGGCCGAAGGTGTACATGGTTGTAGCTGACCAAAGGCGCTCCTTACCACAGCTACCACCTGGACCATCGAGGCGGAGCTGTGCAACAAGAAGCACCTCCAGAATCTGAACCTGGGAGGCCAGTACAGGGCAAACCCCATCATTGATGGGAGTCACCAACTCCCTAGCCCCAACCACCAGCATCACCTCCATCTTGTCAGGATTCAAATTCAGACGGCTTGCGCTCATCCAGTCCCCCACAGCTGCCAGACAGAGTCAACACCGAGACTGCTGGGCCTGGGTCAGCTGAAAGAGAGAGGTAGAGTTGGGTGTCATCAGCACACGTCACTTCAGTAGACTGACGACAGTAGATGTCAAACCCTCTCACGACCTCACCCAAAGGCTGCACATACACACTGAACAAGAGGGGACAGAATCGAACACGCGAGGCCACAGGGAGACGAAGAACAGTTTGTTTGTTATAAATATTTTTACCCTGCCCTTCTCACTCAAAGGCGGCTTGGGGCGGCTTACAAAAAAATTTCAAACACAATATAAAATACAAAAATGCAAAGCCGTAAGAGTAGATCATAAAAATGCTCACCTAATCCCTTAACCCAGTCCAACCCCCGCACCCCCACGCCTGAGAGAAGAGCCAGGTCTTACAGCTTCATTGGAAGGCAAGGAGATTCAGGCTGAAGCGGATCTCCACTGGGAGAGCATTCCAAAGAGATGGCAGAGCCGCCGAGAACTCCCACCTGTCCATTCTGACCCACCGAAAGCACAGGACATCCAGGCGGGCGCTCCCAGATGACCACAGGGGCCACTCGGGGTGAGACGGTCCTTCAGGTAAGCAGGGTCCAGACCATTTAGAGATTTAAAGGTTAAAACCAGCACCTTGAATTGGGCCCGGAAGACAATAGGCAGCGCAAGGCTCGGAGCACTAGTGTAATGTGTTCCCGGTGGCCCGACCTGGCCAGGAGGCGGGCCGCAGCATTTTGCACCAGCTGCAGCTTCCAAGTCATCCCCATGGGCAGCCCCACAGAGAGTGCACTGCAATAGTCCAGTCTTGAGGTGACAAATGCATGGATGATGGGGACGAGATCGAGCCTGAAACATATGGGCCGAGCCTTCTCATCAGATGTAATTGGTGAAAAGCGCCCCTGGTCACAGCCAACACCTGGGAATCCAAGCGCAGCAGCAAGTCCAGGAGCACTCCCAGGCGCCGCACAACTGGAACCAATAGAGGGCAAACACCCCCAATAATAGTATTCCCCTTCCCCACATCACCGACCCCTCCTACCAACATCACCTCCATCTTGTCGGATTGAGCTTCAATCAGCTCGGCCTTATCTAGTCCCCCACAGCAGCCAAACACCGGGTCAACAAGGAGACAGACAGCTGAGGGAAGCTTACACAAGACAGTCACAATTGTGGTCCTCCATGCCTGTAACTGTCATGGTGCAGAGCAATTAGTCTCGGGTAGATTGGGGCCAAATTCTGGGGGTTTAGACAAAGCTGCACTTCTCTGTGGTGGTTAGTCAAAGGACTGCTCCTCCTGGATCCAGTCACATTCAGAGCTGCTCTCCTTTTCCATCCACCTAGTAATGAGCCCAAGGAAAACCTCTTCGGCATTCCAGTGGAGAACTGGCACACGAGGCTGCAGTCACACCATCGGTGTTCTCTGTCCTGGCAAGTGGCACCACACATCTATCCCTCCTGTGCAGAGGTGAGGCCCTCCTTGCTGTATGAAACAGCACAGAAAAGCTACTGGGAAGTAAAGAAATAATTTACTACAAAGATGTACAGCCAGAATTTTCACCAAGCACAGCACACAAATGGATCACAATGCACTAAAGAATCTAATTACAAATTTGAGTTTGGATGGGGTATTTTAGCACTTTTTACACATTATACCCCTTTGCTGCATCAGAAGTGCATGAACACTTCAGTTTTCACATTGGTAGAGTCTTTGTCTTCCTTTGTACATAATGGACTATGTCACGCCTAAGTATGTGTCAAGCATTGCCACGGGCACAGCAGAGGGCTGTCTGTTTTCATTATGTGAAGGCAGAAACACAACATTATTGCAATAGGAAACCTAAGAAGAATCACTGGGGAAAAAAGCTAGGGTATGATCATAAGATTTACAGTATTAATCCAAAAGGTCACACTGTTCATTAGCTTGCAGAGGGATCAACTTAATCCCAAATTTGTCAGCAGAATTTTCCAGTTTTTAAAAGACTTCCGGAGCTATCACAACGCTGAGTGGCATTAAAAACAACACAACCACCTAGAATTGTTCCCCAGCACCACCTACTTTTACTAATCTTTTAAAGGAAGTTTGTCTCCATGAATTACTGTAAATCAAGATTCACTCCCTTAATCATAGAGGTTTGTTGTTTTGTTGTTTGTTGTTGCAAATTCTCTGGTTTTTGTCAGAAAACAAGACTACCAAGCATTTCTGAAACTTTTACAGCTCTATTCTTCCCTTCCTCCAGGAGGAAAAAAAAGGTCTTGGATCAGTTAAATTCACAGCTTCTGCCATAAACCCTTCACACTCAAAGGCAAGCATCCTGCCATGGTGATCGGGCCAAAGTCGGCACCTCTTAGAAAGCAATACCCAGTTGCACTCACGGCCAAAACGGTCATTTCAAAACTCATCCCGCAGGACAAAATATGGAAGGTCTCTGGAAATCACACCAGAGCATTCCCCTATGAAGGGAGCGTGGGGAGATGCAATAAGAAGCATGTTTGTTTTTACTATGACAAATGAAAGCAAGAATACATAAAGATACAGAACTCTGAAGAGTTCACAAGTTAAGATCACGTAACCCTAAACACAGTCAACTAGAGCAGTCAGATACATCTTCAGACGGAGGAATAATAAACAGATTAGGTTTCGAACAGAGCCCCATCACGTTTGGGTCTGAGGTTTATTAGCCAAATAGGCAATGCATCCAATAAACTGCTATCCGCATAAACGACTGTACTGTCTTAAGTAGGAAAAATAACCTCTTAAATAGTAAGTGAAATAAGTCTTAAATCCCACATTCATTTCCCATAAAACAGTCTAATAAGGCAGATCTTCCACCTGCTTAATGAGAAGGGACAAAGCCATGAAGATTTAGGAATGCCTTTCTTCTCCGCTTTTTAGTAGTTTGAACACATCATCTGAAATCAATCTGGTAAACAGTAGAAGTGACCTTCAAAGATCAGGGTACCAAAAAAGTAAAATATAGATACAGAGACAGAAACGAGGGTCAAAATTTAGCATCTTCAAAACAAAAGGTTTCAATTCATTTGGCTAATAATGATGCACACACAGTAGTAGATGACACAAACGGATGTTTCTGTTGCAAGCTACATGTGAAGGCACCCCAACTGAAGTTAAGCACAGCACAGAAAATCAACTCCACATAAGTAACAAAAACTTGTCTATTATTCGTGGAGTCTGACTGCCAACCCCAGATTCCAGTTTGTAAAATGGCTATGGCGGTTGCTAAAAATAACTGCATGAAATATGCACTAAAAATCTCTCAAGAGATTTTGCTGCTAAGCACTTGGAAGCCTTCTTTTTCAAATGATCCAAATCAAAAAATAAAATTCATGCCAAAAGGAAGAGCATGCTTGCTGCAGCAAAATGGCAGCTTCCCATAAGGAAAACCATGGATACAGGGTGTGCAGAGAGGGAGGGAGAGAAAAAACAGGAGTGAAAAGTTTTAGAAAGGCAAGGTCCCAACTTCAACGTCATGGCATGCTCCAACAGAATCCTTCAATGCAGTGGAGACTCAAACCACATGTTCACACATCAAGTGCACTAAATCAATATTATTCCCAAGTAGGAGGGGACGTATGTACTTCAGAAAAATTAGTGGTGCATATTCCCCTTCTCTTTTTATATCCAAGTAGCCAATGTGAATGGGATGCTCTGGAATCCCCTCTTCAAGGGGGCGTGGGAAGGTCGAATGGTTGGGTGGTGAAGCCAGTGGTCCTGGGGACCAAGGATCTGGGTTCCAGTCCAGTCTCTATAGTGGTCTAGAAAGGCTGTGGCAGGCCCAGGCTCAGTCCCAACTGTGGGGCCTCCAAGGACAAGGGGGCAGGGTCCCCCTAATCAGCAGCCCTCCCAAGGCTTCCAGTGAGGGACTCCCTCCCCCCTCCGAAGGGTAGTAACCCCACCAGGAAGGAGGTTTTAAGGTTCAGAAAGGTCAGTACTTCACCCCTGCCCATTCTGAAGCCTGAGCACCACTAGGAAATTTTCAGAGTGGGTTCAAAGCATTGGCCCCGCTCCCTTCGCCATCCACCTTGAAAGTGTCTTAGCAGTACCCCAAGCTGCTTGCAAAGGGCCTCCCTAGAGCCTAAGTTCAACTGAGCCCCCTCACTCCACAGTACCTATGTCCCCCAAGTTTCCGTTACGGACTTGCTACTGGGGGGGCACCTGGATGGCGACAGCACTGCAGAGAAGCATCTGGGAGTCCTACTGCAAGCTGAAGAGGAGAAAACAATGCAACACTTTTGCAACCAAGGCAAATGCCATTTTAGGCTGCATTAGCAGAAGCATTACGTCCAAGTTACAGAAAGGAAAGGCTGCAATGACCGTCGATGCAAGTGTCCATTTACACTTATGGGCAAGTGGGGAACAGTCCAGTCTACGGACAGGATGCTGGGCAAAGTGTCCTAAGTGAGACAGGAGAACTGCCCTGCTAAAAGGCAACACCTGCTCTAACTCCCAACTGAATAGCAGGTTTTGTGAATGTGTGGCATGAGCTACTAGGAGCTGCCTTGCAAAGGTCAGTTCCAGGAAGGTATTGGAAAGAAGCGAATGAGGCAGCTACGCCTCTTAGTGAATGAGGTCTCAGGCCCTCCAGGATTTGGCAATTAGCCGATGCACAGACTATTACTATCCATCTGGAGGTTTGTTGCAAAGCCTTTGGAATTCCAACCCTGCCCCCACAAATGCAATGAACAAACTTATTCTGAACAGCTTTGTTCTGTCCAAAGAGGCGGCAGCTGCCCTTCAAAGGTCTAGCATGAGCAGCCTCACCTTGCAAGTCACACAGTTTAGGGAAGAACACAGGTAAAAAGTCCTGGCTAGTACAGTCCCAGTGTATGCTTGACCTCGTGTATCTGTAGGTAAGGAACAGATAACTCACTCACCCTGGGGGCAGCTGTGAGGGCAACTAGAACACTCTCTTTCTGTGCAAGGAGGTCTAGAGAACTGCAAGCAATCGGCTCAAACGGAGGTCTCATTAGCCATGTATGAGGTTGAGGTTTCGGCTAGATATCGTTGGGTTTTTTGGTGCAAATGTGTAAGTAACACTCTAAAAAAGATTTTATTACAAAATAAAAAGAGACGAGAAAAGAGGTCTTGTCTATGAACTCTGGATCCAGAAGGAGCTGCCCTTTGACGAAGACATGGCTTCTCGGTGGACTCAGACTTCAGAGGAAGCAGACAGTTACTTCCCCCTTTCCCCAGACTACTCACTGATGCGGTCCTTTGACTCAGCGTCACCTTCTCCAGCTAAGCGCACGCATCTGTGACTTCTCAACTTTGTAAATATATCCCTGTCTCCCCCGATGTTCTCCTCTCCCTTGTCTTTCCTAGATTGTAAGTCCCTCAGGGTAGGGAACTGCGTCTAATTACAGTTGTACAGTACACTGCAGAATCTGAGAATTTCCTGTTCCAATCAGCAGCCAATTGATACATGATGGGTATTGCCTACGTCCAAAAGATTTCTGCATGGTGGAAATCTTGAGGGACCACTCATGCCGTTTGTACAGTTTGTCTTCTAGTAGGTTGGTTTCTGTCTGATGCTGTAAGTATAGGGCATCCAGCCTTGAAGCAAGGAGTCTGACTAAACAGCCCTTTAGTTTCTTTCCAACCCTATAATTCTATGCTCCTATGAACAGCATTAGCAGAGCTGCAGCCTCAAAGAAAGGGGTGGGGCTTTTCCAATGAACTTTGTGAATCAGGAAAAGAACAAGTCGCAGGTTCAAGCTTTTTAAAGTAATTCTTGCAAATCCCAGGTGACTAAGAACTGACTCATCTCTCATGACTCACTGGGAAGTAACCTTGTGGCCTCTGAGCAGATCTGGGATAATTAACTAGGGTCCACCCATCTTTCCCAGAGCCCAAGCCAGCAGTTCCAATGCAAGAGCTTTCACAGGGTCAAGCAGGAGGAGGCGTTCTCGGTGGCTGCACCGAGGCTGCGGAACTCCCTCCCGACGGAGCTCCAAATGGCCCCTGACCACCTCTCTTTCCAAAGACAGTGTATGACCTGCGGCTGTTCCACCAGGCTTTTGGCAAGGGAGAAGCGTGATGGGTTTTTAGCTCTGTCCTGGGATATTTTACTGTTTTATAGTCTGTTATTTATTGATTATTTTATATTTTGAGAGCCACCCTGAGCTGCCAAGGCAGGAGGGAACAGCCAAGAAATCGAAGAACACACAGAACCATAGCAGTGCTTGTGGCAAAATGCCACTGGCACGGACAAGGACACCCTGCCTGAAACCAAGTCAGGCCTAACCGAGTGCTAGGCCTCTAATCCAGTACATGGGTAGGACCCCACATTCCTGAAATTCCTAAGGAATTTCCTAAGGCCAACAGGAGGCAGAAACCGGATTGGCTCGGACTGGTCAGGGGGAATCTACCTTTGGCCAGGTGACCCGCCCGAATGAATCACAGGGGGGGGAAGGGAACTTTTTAAAGAACTGAGCCAGGGGCTTTTCGCGCTCTCTGGGTTCTCTCTCTGACACACTCTGCTACACTCGTGACCTCTCAGTCTGACACACACATGGACTGCATGGCTTGGCAGTAGCTCTAACTCTGGCCTTGCCAGGACAAGAACTTGAACCGCATAGGAAAAACATCCCCTATGGAGATCGGACCAGAACCACCCTGCGTGATAATTTGCTAGTCTGCCTGCTACATCAGATACAGCTGTAGAGAGACGCGTTCCAAACGGACTATCACGGCCAAAGGGCCGACTCGCATTGCTCAAAGGGGTTTTACCACCTCTGGGTTCTCTGTGTACACTTGGCTTTTATTCCTGTTTATATGCACCAGTAAATTCTAAGCTTTGTTTTACCCTACTGGGTGTGCGTGTGTGTTATTGGCTGACCATTAAACGTCTCCTTAGGCCAGGTAACCAGGCCAAGCTACTAAAGAGGGGGAAACTACCTATTGGGCTAGAACAGGGACCAAGGGAAGCCTCCCGTGGGTGACTCTGTGGTTCGGCCTCCAACACAGAGGAGAAAATCCCAGGAACAGAGTGCCAGGAAAGGGGAGTGCTCTTGGGAAACTGTGCAGCCTATGCCTTTTGGGGTTCACATTTCCTGAGTGGTGTGAATGCCCTCTGGGATACACTCAGATGGCGGCAGCAGAATACCAAGGGTTTTCGGGGGGTTGCCAGCTGTGGGGACCCCTGGTCAGAGATTTGGCGAGACCCAGTGAGGTGGGTTGCTCAGCGGTATAGCGGCCCCCTCTGGCATTTCGCCACACTGCTTTGGAGAGATCTTCAGGTAGTCTGTTCTCTGGCAAGAGAAGGTGGAGGTAGCTTGGGGGCTAAGAGACATTTAGCTGCTTCCCTTCTCCCCACCTTTTAGTTAACATAATTCTAGGAATTGCAGGCTTTAAAAAAAAAAAAAAAATGTAATAAAAAAAATTCTCCCTTCCCAGCCATTGACTCCATGGCTCCACAAGTCAATTATAACTATGGTAAATAAAACAGACTTCACAAATCCCAGCAACTGCATTATAATTTTTTCCTCCTTGAAAGCTAGTGAGGGGTTGGGGAAAGTGATTTCCAGTCAATGGTGTAAGAAATTTGGAATTAAAGTTCTCCTTCCCAGAGACGCAGGCACTTCCTTCCAGTGGTATCAAGAGACATCACAGACTACAAAGTACAGCTCGGGAATCCAGAGGAGAAGGGAAAAGATCTTCTCTCAAAACAAAGGATGGTGATGGGCGATTGCAAGGACTGCCATGGCTTGTTCCACAAGACAATCCAACACAACGTCAGGATACTTCACTAGGTGCTCCCATGTCTGAGATGCAAATTAACGTGTCTGGAAGCATTTCCATTGTAAGCTTTTTCCTGGGGTTTATTACACAGCTGGAAAAAGCATTATTGAGCTGAAACGGTGCAAAAGTTCACAGCCTTCTAAAGGGGTTTACTCCCCCCTCACCCCAAGAGAGAAAAATGTCCAAACCAGCAGTTAAGATTCCCTTCTCCTCCCCACCCCCCCCAAAATGCCTTTTGCCAATGTGTCTGTTAAGCACCTTCTCCTCCCTATAGGATGGGTTACCAGGACTTATTTTCACAGAAAGCAAAGCTGTGGCCGTTTGGAGCAGGCAGGAAACATTTCACACTCCAGAACATTTCCAGGAATCTTGGGAGTACATTATCTATAAAACGCTGTAAGGAAAAGGTCCAACATGAGAAACTGCTGAGTGCAGAGGTGGAGTCTACGCAAAACAAGGACGCGAACCGTCTGGCCGTACACTTGTCTGTGAAGCTGGTTCCCTCGTGTACCCTGTCCAGAAGCACCTACAAACCCCAGTTTGAGAAGACTGCTCTATGGGCACGTTACAGCCAATCTCGGTTTTCTGGGATTCCTGAAATCTCTTCCCCTTGCTACTGTTGGGAGCAGGGTGGTATTGATTATTATTATTATTCTGCATCTAACATGAACAATGTGCCCGACACGGATCATGAATTAGAGGCAGGTCTCTGATCCGAAGGGCTTACAATCTAAAACGGACAAGGAAGAGAACACAGGAAGAGAAAGAGAAAGCTGAGAAGTTGCAGATGCATGTGCTTAGCTTAGTTATGAAGTTGGTCTTTACTTAGTCCCATTTTACAGATTGGGAATGGAGGCTACAAAATAGTGAGTTTGCTTTTCAAGGGGTTTATTTATTTCGATTTTTATCCCACCCTATCCCCTAAGTCTCAGGGTGGCTAACACCATAAAGATAGAAACAATACAGAGTAAAATCCATAAAACACATTATGGTACCACCCCGCCACCCTGACTCCAGGATCTCTCTCTGCCTGGTAAAATAAACAGCTCTTGTACGGACTCCGAAGATGCTCGTACTAGGGGGGTTTAAGTGACTCTCCAGGGGAAGGGAATTCCAGAGCGGTGGAGCGGCCACCGGGAACACCTCTCTGCGTGCCTAGGTTGTATGGGCCTGGGCCAATGCCAGAACGTACAGGAGGGAGCTCTGGGCTGACTTTAAGAGGCCACAGAAGGATATAAAAGGAAGGAAGGCGGCCCTTTAGAGATGCAGGGCCCACCCCGCTTAGGGCCCCCTGTCGAGGCAAGGATGGAGATCAAAGACAGCACGGCCATTTGGGGAGAAGTGAGCCCCCACAAGCGACTGGATAGCCTTGGCCATAATCTTTTTCCTACAGGAGTTCAAGGTTTGGTTTCAACAACAGATTCCCATTGGGGTATTTAGTGCATTAAATGAGACACACACCCCGACATGGCATGATTGATACATCTAGGTCCCTCGTATTTTGAATTGTTTTCCCTATGGGGAGTTGGTAGAGATGTGCTGGCAGGATCTAGCTTCGAGGCCTGTAACCCAAGCCTGACAGGACTCGACTGCTCCCGCTGGGCTCAGGTTTGGTGGAAACACTCAAAGGATATCCACAGAGAGCCACAAAATCCCAGTGCTGGACAGAAGGCGGCCATGGNGGGGGGGGGGGGGGGGGGGGGGGGGGGGGGGGGGGGGCAAGATGGCTGCACTGGGCTCAGGCCCACATTTTGGGCCTGAGGGCGGCTCTAGAGTAGAGCCCTGCTCAGGCTGGATCATCAGGCCCGGTCCTGCTCCCGATGTAATGGGAGTGACCCCCCACCTCCATGGAGTGTCTTGACATCATGTTCCATGGGGGGAGGGTCACACCAAGGAAGTAGTGGGGAGGGGAGAGAATGCCTTAATGCAGGGCCAGCTTTAGAATTTGCAAGGCCCAGGGCAAAGACAAAATAGGGGAGGGGGATCTGGGAGTCCTCCCTCTTCCCTTTGGCCCTGCCCCCTTGGAGGCACCTTCAATGGGCCCCCCACATCCTGCCCTGATTAAAATGGGGGCTACTTCGGAGCCCCAGGAAGTAGAGAAGAAAGCAGGGCCCAGGTCGGTCAGTCCAGGTCGCCCTGTGGTAAGGCCAACCTGCCTGCGCACCTCTTTCCTCACAGAGCTCCATCCCCGACACCACAGGGCTCTGTGGGGACAGAGCCTCTTGGTCACAGGCAGCCCAGCCAGCGTCAAGTGGTTTTAACTCCTGAACCAAGCCCGAGAGGGCCATTCGGGTCTCCTTAAACTCCATTCGGGCTGCAGGGCTCTCCCCTAGCCGAGCTGCTTCTTGGGTAGGTGCGTCCCGGGGCCGGGCAGTATTCCTGAAGAGCAGTTCCGAGAGGCTGAGAGGGTTGTTTCGTAGCCAGAAGAGGGATTTCAGGAAAGATTCCTCTTGGGTCTTTTCCCCATCAAGTATGGAGTGGAGTAGTTTGAGGTCTTGTATAGGTTCCAGTGTGAGGAGGTAGATGTTCACTAGAGATGTATGGTGGGAGGGCACCTTCCTTCTGTATAGTTGCATGTTCTCCCTAGAGAAAATCGGGCAGCCTGTTCCATTGTACAGTGCACATCTCTAACGGATACATTGCCTGCACCACACAAAGTAAGCCAGTGCGGGATGGAATTGGGAAACTGGCTGAAAGTAGTTTCAGCCTTAACATCTATGGTTCTCTGTCCATCGATACATCTTTTTACTAGACTGAACTGGAGGTAAATCAGTTGGAGGACCAAAAGGTATAGCAACCATTCAATACAAATCAACGCTCACAAAAACAACTGGGATGGGTAGCGCATGCGACAATGGGCAGGGGTTGCAAGCTCGAATGTCCCAAACAACCGTTTGTGGCAAGGATTTTCCCTCTAGCATGTACAAGACTGTTGGGGCTACCCAAGGGTGGAGAAACAGGGAAAAAAGACAGCCCCTGTCAAGTTCTGTGGGGCCCCTTTCCTGTTCCTGGGATCTGGCCCCCAATTCACATTTCTACCTCCAAACACTGAAAAACTGAGCTCAGGTTAAGCAAGCAGAGATAAGGGCATGCACACAAGGATAGCAGACCGATCCATGGCCCAGATCCAGGATCTGGACCCTCCTTTTCTTGGGCGTACCGCTTAATCATCCTGCTCCCAACTTCTATGAGGTCCTCAGATGTACTCGTTTTCAAAGTGGCCCTTGGGAGGGAAAAGGTTCCCTATCCTTGGGCTACAGATTCTCTTCAACAATGCACTGCCAACTCCAAACGTGTGCAAAATTGTTTTTAAAAAAATACCTTCATCATGAAACGTATTCTGTAGAAACGCCAGTTCTCTCTCCCTGGCCCCCAACGCAGATCTCCATACAATGGATGCTGGAGTGTGATCCGGAAAACGAGGAGCACAGGGCTCATGGGTGTGTACTAACAAGCTTTCCTCGTGAAGCTACCCAGTGCTGTTGAATTTGGAAAAGCAGAACAGATGCTTTAATACCTTTTATAAAGTTCTTCGAGGGGTGTGTATATAATGAGCTACTGCTCCAGGAGTGACTGTTCTACAACTTCCAGTCTGAAAAGCATATTAAAAATATACTGGACACATTCAATATTGCTTAAGCAGTAACGCTATAAAGAATCCCAAAGTCCCAATCCAATTAACAATTCCATTTTTATATTTTGGAAACATTGTGCATTAGCTGCTTTGTGTCCAGACAGTTTCCAAACAAAACTCATTTCTGAAGGGAATATTTTTTTAAAAAACGAGAACATGAGAAAAATGAGAAAAGAAAAAGGTAGCGATGCAGGAAGGGGAGCCTAAAGTCTATCCACACTTTCTTCAAGCAGAAAGCCAAAAGCTCCTCAATAGACGTGGATTCCCTTGTGCTCAGACAGGTGGGGAAGTCATCCAACACTCTACATGCTTCCCTCCAGCAATGACATGCTACAAAACACAGACCTCAGCAGGCAGGAGGGGGCATATAAAGTTATCGGGGCTTGTCTAACAGACTGGATGGCAATTCCACTGCCTCTTGACGGCAGCACACGCACAGAGAGTCAAGAGAATCACACTTGCCGAAAGGCCTGAAACACCTTTTTTCTTACTTACAACTGTACAAATTAGACAGGATTGCATTTTTGATCAGATGTTATTTTTAAATCCCAAAGCCATACCTGTTTTAATACTTTTCATGTTTGTATTTTGGAATGTTTTAACTGTTAGTTGTATTTTATATATGTGGTGGTTTTTATTGTAAGCCGCCCTGAGCTGTTTCAGGAGGGGCGGGGTAGAAATTTGATAAACAAATAAAAAATAAATACCTCTTTCCTGAAAAAACCAATCACCCCCTAAGAATGTAAATCCTGTCATTTTCTTGCTCAACAGATTTATGGCAACAAGCTTTAATTTTTAAACTGTTTTTATAATCTGGAAATTGATGCAGTTAGAAAATCTTCAGTATCCAGGCAAGAAGGCTTTATTTATCCAAAGAGCAGCCTGCTGTGGGGGATGTTTAACCTTATTCTAGCAAGAGAGAGAAAAGGCTTCACTAGATAATAAAGGAGTTCAGTCTGTGCCCAAGAAAGAGCTCCTAAGAGTGCCAACAGGGGTAAAGGTTAAAGTCTACTGAGCTGGTGAAGTTTGTTAAGTGAGGACAGACTCGCCAGACTGAACTGAAGCCACCAGCTTGAGAGAATGACTTAAATAACTACCAGATGGGAGCTTCAGCAGCACTGAAGTTTATGTAAGTTTGCTAAATCAAACACCTCTACATCAATATAGTCTTATCCAAAACTCCTACTGCTAACAGTTAGGTTATCAAACACAAGCAGTATGTCAAAACACAGATCTGGGTTCAAGGCGTTTGTAAGACAACTGCTTTTCATAAAAGCAGCCTTGCTTTCGCTTGTTCTGCACACAAAGGAACACCGCATAATTAGGAGGCAGCAGTGTCTCCCTTTACATGAAATATGGTTAAGGGATTTTCACACAGCATCATTCGAGGTCTCTAATTAAACTGACCAAGCAGAGAAAAGCTACCTCCAACGATCCAAGCTTACCCTTCAAAGCACCTCACTGCTACTGTGAGCTGTATTTGCAGAAATTCCTTCTCACAAAGCTGGTCAGCGCCTCCTTCCAGGCTTACACACACACACTAATTTATTTAAAGCAGCTGAAGAACTAGGAGATATGTTGGTACAGAGAACGTACCACTTCTCCAACAGACTCAGCTGTAAAAAGCAGGGCTTGTGAAATCATGATAGCAACTGCACCAACAGTCCTCGACTGGTTCCCCTACTACCTTTCTGACTGCTCCTCCCCCTCTTCCTCCCTGCCCCTCTCGGTTGGGGTTCCCCAAGGCTCTGTCCTTGGCCCTCACCTCTTCTCTATCTACACCCAGTCCCTGGGCAAACTCATTGCTTCCCATGGTTTCCAATACCACCTATACACTGACGACACTCAACTCTCTCTCCTCTCCCCCTCTGTCCAAGCTCGTCTCACCAACTGTCTCTCGGATATCTCCGCCTGGATGTCTCAATGCCAACTCAAACTGAACATGGCAAAAACTGAACTCCTTATCTTCCCTCCTAATCCTTCCTCTCCCTCTTCCCTGTCAATTGAAATTGAAGGGATCTCCATCCTCCCTGTCCCCCAAGTCTGTAGCTTGAGCTTCATCTTCGACTCGCACCTCACCTTCAAACCCTACATTGACTCCGTGGCCAAATCCTTCCACTTCTCCCTCCACAACATTGGTAAGATCCTCCCTTTTCTGTCTGTCTCCTCTGCCAAAACTCTCATCCATACCCTAGTCATCTTATGCCTTGACTATCGTAACCTCCTCCTCGCTTGCCTTCCCCGCTCTCACCATGCTTCCCTCATCTCTGTTCAACACTGTGCTGCCAGGATCATTCACCTAGCCCATGCTTTGACCATGTGCAGCCTCTCCTCTCCTCCCTCCACTGGCTCCCCCTTCCTGAGCGTATTCTCACAAGCTCCTCGTCTTCACCTACAAAGCCCTTCACAACCTTGCTCCCCCCTACCTCTCTGCCCTGATCTTCCTCCAAACCCCTGTTCGAGCACTCCACTCCTCTTCTATCCCCTCCCTCACCCTCCCACGCCTCCCCTGCTCCCCCAACTGCCTTCGTCCCTTCTTCCTCGCTGCCCCCCATGCCTGGAACTCCCTCCCTGGCCTCGTCCGCCTTGCCCCCACCCTCCACACCTTCAAGTCCCTCCTCAAAACCCACCTCTTCCGCTCTGCCTTTCCTAACTCCTGCTAATCACCCCCACCCAGGATTATCCCCCACCTGCTATCTGCAAACTCCTATTTACTGTAACCAAGCCAAGAACATGTACCTGAGCTTTCGCATCCCCATGAATGTTGCATCCCTTGTCTCTCCCTCTGTTCCCCCTCCCCTGTCTCCCCTCCCCCTGTCTTTAGATTGTAAGCTCTTGGGCAGGGACCATTTCTATTTTATTCTCTGTAAAGCACCAGGTACATTTCTGGCGCTATATATAAATAATAATAATAATAATAATAATAATAATAATATACAGTCCAGTTTTACTGTTGCAGAATGTATTGCCACAGGAGAAAATCAAACCTGAAACATTGGTTGACTCAATCGCTCCTGCATTATGATTTTATTAAAGGGTCCACATTTAAAGTTTGGCTTTCAGATTCTTACAGAAACCAAGTTAAGGCAGCATATGCCGAAACATTTTACAAGGGGTAGAATACATCCACATGAATCATAATCCCTGGGCGAGTTGTTACTACTCAGTGGGATTTGGTAAGCAATCTGGTCCAAGGAGGGGAACGCATACAACAGTTCAATATTTAGTATAAACATCCGTCTTACCTCAGTGAGTGCGTGCAGCTGCCCTTGATGTATGCAGACACCCATAAACCTGTAGATCAAATAAGAGATGTTTTAATAGAGATATATAAAAATATAAACAGCAGCTGGTGCAAGTTTCAAGCATTAACACACAAATGTTTTTATAAAATAAAATAAAAATTCTATATCCCGCCCCTCCTGGCGGAAGCAGCTCGGGGCAGCTTACAAGTATAAAAACACACAAAAATACACAAACAGCAACATAAAACATCTGAAATTGAGGGGGGGAGTGCAGAAACATCCCCCTGGGAAAAGGGGGGGGGGGAATTCCCCACCCTTACCACCCCCCCAACCCCATAAAAATAAAAACCCACCCTCACCCATCTCCATCGCCAAAGGCCTGGCAGAACAGCGAGGTCTTGCATGGATGTCAAAAAGAGGAGAGGTCCGGAGCCACTCGGGTCTGCCTAAAGGAAGTTCCACAGCCTCAGCAATGCCACCGAGAACGCCCTCTCTGTAGTAACCCCCAGGATACCAGAGGGACTTCGAGACGGGCGCTCCCGGTCGACCACAGGGGCCGATCCAGAGCACGGGGAGTGAGGCAAGCCCGCAGATATATGGGACTTTATAGGTAAGAACCAGCACCTTGAATCAGACCCAGCAGACTATAGGCAGCCAGTGCAGAGAACAGAGTACCAATGTAATATGATCATAAGAAGTGCCAGACTGGGTCAGATCAATGGTCCATCTAGCCCAGCATCCTGTCTCCAACAGTGGCCAATCACGGTGGCTTGGGAGAAGCACCCAACAGGTCACAATGGAGGATCCTGTAAGGAGACAGGCCGCCGCATTTTGCGCCAGCTGCAGTCTCTGAACCATCACCACGGGCAGCCCCACGTAGAGCGCAGTACAACAGTCCAGGCTTGAGGTGATGAAAGCATAGAGGATAGCGGCCAGGTTGGAGTCTGAGATGTACGGCCAAAGCCGTCGCACCAGGTGAATTGGCAGAATGCGCTCCTCGCCGCAGCTCCAACCTGGGCATCTAGACGAAGCTGCGCATCAAGGAGCGCTACCAGACTCCAAACCTGGGGAACCAGCAGAGGACGAACCCCGTCAATGATGGGGGACACCACACCCATCACCTTCCCCACTACCATCACCTCCATCTTGTTGGGATTCGGCTTCACCCTGAACTACTACTCCACTTCAGTCAAACTACTCCACTTACAGCTCTGAGAATAAGGGGCAGCGAACTGCTTTGGAGAAGCAGAAAGAGGGTGTAATTTACTACTGGCCCATGCGAGTAGCAAGTTACTTCCCATTCTGCAATGAGGAAGCTGGCCAATGCGTACAAGTCAAGGAGCTCTGCTCATTCCTCACCATCCTGAATAGCAGAAGCTCCAGAGGACTCATCCTTTACATTCACATATGGATGATGTATGGGGTCCACACAAGGGAGGGCTCCATTGAGGGTGTGCTTTACACTGCTTTTCGGTCCGCATGGCCACAAAAGGATAATCACAAACTTGCTCTACTAGATTCACTTGTGTAGACAGGTTATTTCCCCTTTCAACGTAGCAGATGTTGTGCACTAGCCTGGTATTATTATTAATTATTATTATAAACATTTGTATAGCACCAGCTGTGTACCTGGTGCTTTACAGAACAAAGATAAAGACGCGGTCCCTGCCTATGGCTTACAATCTAAAAAATGGTAAAAATGCACGCGCACTTAGAGCAGAATCCAATAAACCCAAGGTTTTCCATTGATAAGACTCTAGAGCAGGGAGGATGACCACCAGCCTGCGGGCCACTTCCAGATCCATCCCATTTCAATCCAGCCTGTTGCAGCTACCCCCCGGCTAGTTTTTGTGTGTCCCACCTACCATGGTTGTGCTGGCCCTGGGGGCGGCTGACGCAGCAGCAGCAGGCGGGACATACACGGCTGCTTCCTGCTCCTGCACAAACACCAACCCCAGTCTTTCCACAGCTGGAGCGTGTATGGGGTGGGGTGGGGCATAGAGGGAGTACTTCCTGCTGAACAGCTTCATGTGCCGCAGTTGCTGCCGCCGCTGGAATACTCTGCCGCTGCCGTCAGTCCTCACTGAAGATCAGCAGGGCAATAACAACATGGACAGTTAGTGCTGGGGGCACATGCCGAGGGGGCAGGAGGGACAGAATAAGTATTTGGTGGGAGGGGGAGTTGAAGCAGAGGGGAATGCGAATGGAGAGAGTGGGAGGGGTCTTTCTTGATGTTATTGGGAGGATATGAGAAGTAATGAGGGAGTCAATAGATGACTATGTATTGAGGGGGAGGGATATGGGTGGTTTTATTGTTATATTAATTTTGCTGTTTTATAATGGAAGGGGTTTTTGCTAGATGGATATTACAGATCATTTTTGTATTTAGAGATTGTAGGATGGGGACCTCGTCCCCCGGTGAGAACGGGGCGAGGGGGGAGTGGAGGACCCCCCCTGGTGGCAGCGGGGTGTGGGAAGGGAGTGGAGATGGAAGGAATTTAGAATGTTGTTATGGGGTAGTGATAGGGGGAGGATATATAGGAGAGTACGGATTTTATGAAATTATACTGGGTCCCCTGTGTGGGATTAAACCCAGTTGCTGTGATTTGTTGTGTGGTATTATAAAGGGGTATTGTAGAGGGGTGGGCTGTTTTGTTTTTCTTGCTACTGGGTCCCCTTGCATGGGATTAACCCAGCTGTTGTGCTTTCTTAGGTTATGTTTTTCATTTTTGTTGTGAGCTGCCTCGAGTTGCCTCGGCAAGAGAGTGCGGGATACAAATTGAAAATGAAATGTGTGGCCAGTGGCCAATTTTAAACTACCAATTTGGCCCCCAAAACAAAAAAAGTAAAAAATGGTTCCACACTCCCAAATCTTTATAGTTAAAACAATGAATAAGTACAAAGTCATAAGGTTCTTAGCAAGCTACTCTCCGTTCATTATCAGTTTGTTCATGGGGAGAGAGAAATGATCAATGGGCCAATGGCTGGTTGAGCTACATTTTTAGAGGGTGGGAATGGATGTGGACAATTCCAGCTAATCAATTCAGCAGGGAAATTTATTTTTTATTTTACAGATTTATATCCCCACGCCTCCTGCCTCAGGCAGCTTGGGGAGGCTCTCAGCAATATAATAAAATATAAAAATACAATAAAAGCAATAAAATACACAAGACAAGAGACAGTGTGCAGTAAATCTTATGGTGACTGATCTGGAGTAAGGAGAGAGCGCTTTTATATCCTCAAAGACTTCTGTATTTAAATCAAAATGATGCAAGAGGCATGTAGTACTAGTTAAGCTAAGCTGCTTTTGAAGAAATGAATGATCCTTACTGTTCTATTGCCTAACAGCTGACTGTGAAATCATTACAGGCAACCAAAGAAAACACACAGGATAGATAAAGGCCTTTGCATAAGCTGAACTGTGGAAATCTGGGAGGTTTAATTGAAAACAGAAATTGAATGTGGACACTAAAGTTGCTCTCTCTTTTCTTACCCCATATAAAAGAGTGCAAATGTAGATGCTCTCTGGTTCATATTGTGCATGCAAGCCACAAAGACTACTACACGGAATTCAGAAATAAGGTACCTGGTATATCTGTATAATAGACCACTGCTCTCTGCCCCTCCCACAAGCGTGCTTGCTTAGAAGAAAATATGTAAATCAGTCATTCATATTTAAAACCTCAGAAAGATCAAGCATTTCTGTTCCAGAAGAGTGCGCCTTAAATGCAAGCAAACTGTACAGATGCGGACATAGCTTGGCTAAACAAAGGAAACGGTTCTCAAAACTACGCAACCTACAGCTTCATTCACAAACAAAAACCCCAGACTTCATAGGCTTTTAAAAATCATTCTGTTCTCAGGCATTAGCTGCTTTTCACTGCGGTACTGCTTGGAAGTTTAGCCTTTCCTTTGGTAATACACCAAATGGGTAACATATCAATGCTGAGAAAGATTAGTACCTTTCACACCAACTTTTCAAATCAATCCAGATATCCAAGTTACATTCTATCCAATTTAGAAGCCCTGGCAGAGTATTCAAATTTGGCCAAAAGCCAGATATATTTTAGCAGTCTCACTGCTGTAATTACGGCTGTTCAGAAGGAATTTGTAAATTTTGGCCCAAATGGTCCAAAAGGTTCATGATCATAGTTCACAGGACCGAGGCCAAACTCAACCAGAATGATCAATTTCTATCCTATGCTGTTTAGTCTCCCATTCAACACTCGTCTTTCCAATCTACCCATTACCAGTTTAAAACAGTCTTTCAAAATAAAATTAACAGCCCACAGAAATTTTAAAGCCATTCCTAGAAAAACTGGACACCCCTGCCGGGTGCACCTATGCCCAGACATAGTTTAAAAGGAGATGGAAAGTCTCCTTACTAGAGTACCATTTTGGCAGCTTAGAGATTTTCTTCAACTGAGGACAGACAGGTATTGAATATAAAATGAAATTACAAGCCGAGCGACTAGTTAGCAGCATATAAAAACTAGTGCAAGAGGCCACTCCATCTCAACGATGCCGCTTCAGTATGTTGAAGTACAGCGAATAGATCAAGCCACTATGTTCTACGCCCCACAAAGAGCTCACTAGAAAGAGCAACACTTTCACAACTGAAATACAAAAGCTCCATTTGCAAGCTTTAAGGCAGAACTGCGACAAGGCTCAGTAGCACGAGTTCAGACCACGGGAGAGTTCTAAAAATAAGTTTCTAAAACCCTAAAGTATTAAAAATTGCTGTGCAGGCAAATCCAAACCAAGTGCCCCGATGCGGAAACCACTAGTCATGCATTTGCTAGCAGCGTAAGTGAAAGCACTGAACATTAAGAATTTCACTGATAAAAATCTGGAAAACATGTTTATAGAAAATAATTTCTCCATCAGCCTGCCCCTGCCTGCCATGCATGCTGGGCATCCACGAGCTACTTAGTACACTGCGGTAAAACAGCAGTGTGAAGGTCATGTGGAGAACAGCTCCTAGGAGATGGAACAGATTTAAGAAACCAATTGTCCTGACCCAGAGGACATTTCTCTGAATAAGAAGTTGACCTGGTTTGCCCAATTCATTTTAAAAAGTTATTCCTCTGGACAAGATGTGCCATCTTTAATTAATGCAAGGAGTGCTAGCTCAGCTGCACCAGTGTGTGTTTCCCCAGAGAGTTTGTCGGTGGTTTCAAACCTAGCCATCTATCACAAAAAGAGCAGGCAGGAATTTCTCCACGTCAATACTCTGAAGACTGAAAATCTCCATTTTGATAAAAACTCAAGTTATCATTTTCAGGCAAGTTCAACTATACCTTCAAGTACTCTAGGAGGAAGCAGCCTTGATTAACCAGTCATCCAAAACAAACAAGGACATGAATGAACTCGGAGCCAAGTATGACTGTCCCAGAAATATTTCCTTTGGGCAAGCTGGAGCAGTTTCTTAAGAAAAGGGGCAAATAAATATTTGAATGGGGGGGGGCGGGGGGAAGAGTCACATCTACCTCTAAGCACAATGCAGAAAGTTTCCACCTCGAAAGACTTCAAAAGGAATGCTTTGATACTTTTAGATATTTAACTGTTGTAAAAACTTTGCCCACAGAACCTATTGAAAAATACTTTACAAACTAGATTAAAGTACAGACCTAGAGCAGGCATTGATCCAGCAACTGAACTCGAGACACTTCCATAGCGAGTAAATTTATGAAGTCCACAGACCATATCAATATCATCAAAATAAGTAGAATGATGGAAGACCAAATAAAACCCTAACAGATGTTAATATAAAGAGTTAAAACCAGAATAATAAACAGAAATCGTTTGGTGAAGTATAAAACATAGGATATCCCCTTTAAAATCCAGAATAGAATCTACACACGTTTTCCCCGAGAGAAGCTGCACTGATGGCATAGATAGCTAACATCTTAAGGGTGGGAATCTCCATTACTAAGTAGAAAAATTATTTTATTGCTTGGAGAATTATAGATCATGCTTTTTAAAAAGGACCCCAGACAGCAATCTCTGCGACCAGCTGGCACTCCAGAACATAACGCACCACGTCCTCCACAACTGCAGCTCCACAAAAACACAGTATCGGGTAGGGAAATATCCAACGCTTCCATAGTGAAGCAGGTAGCCATGTTATCAGCTCTGTCGGCAAAAGTATGGAAGTATTCAGAACTGTAGGTTTGAAAGGAAACTCAGGGGTGAGAATCTTTAGTAAAGCCTACACCAAAACCTTTCCAGTCAATATCTTTACATTTTTGAGGTGTGTGTTTGTTTTTAAAAGTTGCCACTTCCAGAGGCTAAGATCATCTCACTTAGACCTTCTCGGACCTTGTAACTTAGAGAAATAGTTAATCCTTTACTTACGTTTGCACTATTTCTGGAATGGTTATTTTAGGGAGGTAGGCTGTAAAACTCAAGGAACATAAACAAAAAAAATTCTTGGCTTCCAGCCGTTAAATGCAGGTCATTTTTCAGCCTACCATGCTGAGGGTGCTAAACAATGCCAGCATTCTGCCCATTGTAACATAGTAAATCACAAGTTATTTCACTGAAGGGAGAGCTTGACAGAGGACCAGGAGAAAGAGATTGGCATTCTATACCCGAGGTAAGAAGAGATGGAAATAGTCCTCTTTGAAGGCTCCCACAAACACAGAGACTTTTTATTCTAGTTTTATTATATTTGTAGAAGGAGGGTTTAATCAATGAGTCAACAGGCTGGTTTGCTCACTGCCAAACATGGAGCAGCCTCTTAAGTGCTCCCCAGAGGACACTTACGACATGAGCTAAAGACTTGTGTACAGAACATTTTTTATACGAAAAGGGGTCCCTAAGGTACATTAAGTAAAAGAGCATTTTTCATGCAAACAGTAGTGATATTAAAGAACGAAATCTAATCTCAAACCAAAAATGAATAGTTTAAAAAGCACTAGAAAAGGAAGGACCTGACTTAAGGAATTTGAACAACAACTTACCTACCAGTGGGAAAGAATATTGGATCTCACAAAAGATGAGAATCATGCATATTGATTTTGGTAGGAACGCATGGCCAGGATGTGCATCAGCAGGATAGGGGAAACCGATCTTAAAAGCTTAAAATGCTTGTGGTAGGTGGTTTCAGATCAAGTTATGGTTAATAAAGTGACAATGTCACCTTCCTACCTCACCAACCCACTCCGTTTGGATAAGAGATGGGGAGGGGGGGAGCTGGGAGAGGCTCAAGTTCTCCAAGTACTGGAGAGCAGTGTCTCATTACTATGTTGACATGTGCAAGAGGCACACCCAAAGGGAAGGGCAAGGCTACTGACAAGCTTCACCCTAGTTGTCAAGGAACTAGATGCCCAGTAATAAAAATTAATAGGCTTTCAACAGAGATGGAAGGACAGTCACCATGTAGTGCTGCAAACTGGACAGGCTTCCAAAGCCATAAGTGGCAGCAGAATAGGAGAAAAATTGGCTGGGCAATTTACACTGCCAGGAAGGAAGAAATACACGAAGGAGGTAAGACGACATTTCGGCTGAACGAAGTTCGTTACAACATGGGTCACTGTTCCTGCTAAGGAGCCAATGCGCACACACTTTAGCTGGTCCCACCCAGCACTTCTGGCCGTACAAGAGAGAGGGACTCAAATCTTGGGGATTGTCTCTTAGTCAGAAACTTACTGGGTGGTCTTTGGCAAGTCACATCTCTAAACCTTTGTTCCCCATCTGTAAAATGGGAATCAATTTCCCTGCCTCGTAGGGTTGTTGTGAGGGTGAAACAGACAAGGACTGTAAAACACTTTGAATACTGACATCACTATAGATTTTTTTTTTATTTTATACACACACACTAGAAGTGAAGATGAAAGCACAAAAAGCATTGCATATGCCAAGGAAAAATTAAAGTGAACATTAGCAATGGAAGTAATACATACGGCAATAAAATAATCTGCCATACACTAAAAACTGAAAGCCAAATATGGCCCAGTAAGAAGACTTGGCTTGTGAAAAGAAGCCAGGTTTAGTGTCATTCTAAATACCAACGGGATGAAGCCATTTATTGGCAACCAGCAACAGACACCCATGTTGTGGAGGAGAAATTTATAAAGGGTACTGTGGAAATTAGTAAGAGAATGATCCAAGATGGGAAATGTTCTCATAGCAAAACATTTACTTTATGCACCACAGGTTACAAATGCCAACTGTAGGACAACAACAACTGAGCCTGCAGGAAAGAGCAGGATATACATTCACAAAACAGACCCTCTGATTAGATTATCCCCAACTCTCCCTTGTCTTTCCTAGATTGGAAGCCCATTTGGGTAGGGATCTGCCTCCAATTAGGACTGTACAAGGCCAGGTACATTATTGGAGCTATATAAATAATAGCAGCTTTGTGTACTGGACTAAAAACAGGTTCACCACTGCAGACTCTTCTGATACAATAGTGCTAATTAGCATGAACCACCACCACCACCACAGTATTAACAAGCTGAATCGTGCTTCCTGGAATGGTCTGGACAAGTGGCTGTTGGTTACAACATCAGCAACACACTAACATCTTCATTCCGCAAACCTCTACATCACAGAAGAATTTTACACTTAATTCGTGGAATTTGTTGCCAGAGAATGTGGTCAAGGCCAGTAGTTGGGTTTAAAAGTGGATTGGATAAGTTCTTGGAAGATATTAATGGATGTGTCTACTGGCCAAATGAATTGGGGGGTGGGATGCAGCCTCTGCCTCTCAGGAGCTGGGAGTGAACAGCAGGGAATGGCTTGCTCCATTATGACCTGTTGGTGGTACTTCTAGACAAAGAATGGTCACTGTCAGAGACAGGATGCTGGGCTCGATAGACCATTGGTCTGACCCAGTATGTCCCTTAAGTTAATCCTCCCAACCCCCTCCAGACCAAACAATACCCAGCTACATGTTTCTCAATAGGATTCATCCCAAGAACTACCAAAACGGATGCCACTGGAGCTCCAAAGACCATGGTTAGCAAGTCTCTGCCATTCACAGCCACCTCTTTCTAGGAGTAAACGCCAGCACTCACGAGAGTGAAGGAGACTCAGATTTCCACACTACTAAGACTCAAGATTACCCCAAGAGACACTAGTTCACCACCACACACACACACACACACACACCCCATGGAAAGTCTGATCATGTAAGATCAAAGTTTATAAGGCAGGTTGCAACAGTAATGGTGACAATGGAGAACGGCCAGTTGAAAGACCAAGAAATCTTAAAATCCCTTTAATGGAAAAGTCACACTAAGTTCCAAGTCTTTTGATAAAATGATCAATCATTCTCCTTAAGCACCAACTAATCCAGGTTTTAAAACCCTGAAAACTTAACCCCGAAAGTCCTTCAATGTCGCAGGAAAACCTTCTAGTATCAGCATAACCACCGATGCTGCCCTTGGGCACTGCTAGCTTGTAGTTACAGGTTTCTTATATTGCAGATGTAAACGTGTGTATCACATATAAACTTTTAAAGTGATGGACCGATTCTGGGCAATTTCTTATTATACTGGATTAGAGAAATGGACAGTAGAGGCACATCCATGCAAATATAGCACATAAATGTTTAGAAGAAAAGCCTGTGTAATTAAACACAGGAGTACTTGATGTTATTAACTGCAGGGGGGAGAAGAGGATTCAAATCTGAAATAAGATGGGCTGACAAAATACCAGACGTATAAAACAATGAAAACTCAATAATTATCGCTGCATGCAAGACTCGAGAGTTATCAAAATTTAAATTTTTAGACTGGTCTTTAGTGGAGGCAAGGAGAAAATTCCTTTTTCATGGCCACTTTCTTAACAGTGGAGTTCCATGATATTAACGCAAGACAAAAGTGCCCCAAGGAGAAAGACTGAAACTTGAATAATCTTTTAAAGCGCAGCCTAGTCTGAAAAATGAACATGTAAAAATGACGCTTGCTGAACTCATGTGCTCCCTTTGTATGTTTAGAGTTATTTCTAATTATTTTTCTTGGGAAGAAATCAAGGGGTGGGAAGTTCTCACTACTATCACTCCTGCAGAATCTCTGGCTGAAATGGATTCATGTTTTTCTATTATTGTTCCATTTGTAGGGCCATCTGTGCAACTCCACAGCCTTTAAATCTATGCCCTCAGCAACACCTGCTCAACTTGCCCCGCCTTGTCTGGTTTCATGGGATCAGTTTCAGTGGGTGTCGCCCTCTGATGCGGAGGATGCTCTTGGGGCTGTCAACCACCTCTTGCAAATTGGATCGATGCCCATCCTGGCTGGTTAAGGCCAGCCAGGAGACGTTAGGACCGTCGCTGGCACAGATGGTAAATGCCTCCCTTCGGGAGGGCAGAGTGTCAAGCTGCCTCAAGGAGGCGGTGGTGAGGCCTCTGCTCAAGAAGCCATTGCTTTTCATGGACGCCTTCACCAGTTATCTGCCTGTCTCTAATCTTCCCTTTTTAGGAAAGATTATTGAATGGGTTGTGGCTCAACAGCTGCA
This sequence comes from Sphenodon punctatus, assembly GCA_003113815.1. NCBI lineage: Eukaryota > Metazoa > Chordata > Lepidosauria > Sphenodontia > Sphenodontidae > Sphenodon > Sphenodon punctatus. The sequence continues at coordinate 3,472,334 of QEPC01012035.1, read as the reverse complement.
GGAGCATCTGACTGGCTTCTGTTTCCTGGATCCCTCGCAGTCCGGCTTTCATCTGGGTTTTGGTACCACGGCTGCGCTTGTGGCTTTGGTTGACAACCTCCACTGAGAACTGGATCGGGGTCTATTGACCCTGCTGATTCTATTAGGTTTGTCGGCTGCTTTTGATACCGTTGACCACGAGATGCTGGTGACTCGCTTGCGGGACGGGGCCAGGTACAATTGTCCTTGATTAGTTCCGCTCATTTCTGGCCAAAAGAACTCAGCAGGAGGTGCTCAGGGAGTGTTCTTCAACTCCTCTGGACCTCTCGTGTGGAGTCCTGCAAGGCTCTATTTTGTCCCCTCTTCTGTTCAACGTATACATGCAGCCGCTGGGCAAGGTTGTGACAAGGTTTGATGTTTGGTGTCATCAATATGCTGATGATACCCATGTCTACCTCGTGTTTTCATCTGACCTAGACCCCGCAGTCTCAGTGCTTACCCAATGCTTGGCAGCTGTGGGGCACTAGATGAGGGTGAGTCAACTGAAACTGAATCCCGGACAAGACAGAGGTGATGCTAGTGGGTAAGGCTATGGGTGTGATGCCCCCTCTTATTCATGGGGTTAGTGCCCCATTGGTTTCCCAGGTTCGCAGTCTAGGAGTACTCCTCAACACCTGGCTCTGCCTAGATGTCCAGGTGGATGCTGTGTTCAAGCTCGTTTCATCAACTGCCTCTCAGACATCTCTACCTGGATGTCTCAACGTCAACTCAAACTCAACATGGCTAAAACTGAACTCATCTTCCCTCCTCATCCTTCCTCTCCCTCCTCGCTGTCAATAATTATTGATGGGGTCCCCATCATGCCTGTCCCCCAAGCCTGTAGCCTAGACTTCATCTTTGACTCACCCCTTTCTTTTAAACCCTACACTCTCTGTTGCTAAATCCTGTCGCTTCTCCCTCCATAACATTGCTAAGATTCGCCCTTTTCTCTCTGTCTCGTCTGCCAAAACTCTTGTTCATGCTCTGGTCATCTCTCGCCTCGATTACTGTAACCTCCTTCTTTCTGGCCTTCCCCGGTCTCACCTTTCTCCCCTCATCTCTGTCCAAGACTCTGCTGCCAGGGTCATCCACCTCGCCTGTCGCTTCGACCATGTGCAGCCCCTCCTCTCTTCGCTTCACTGGCTCCCACTCTCTTGCTATTTCGGCATGTATGTACGACCTGGCTGTTCCGTCAGGCTTTTGGCGAGGGGGGGTGGGTACCCCACATATTGTGTTTTTAAGTTTTATTGTTTTATTGATTGTTGTTCGCCGCCCCGGGCTGCCCTGTGGCCAGGAGGGGCGGGATATAAATTTTAAATAAATAAAACAAAAATTTAAAATTCCACCAACTTCATCTTGTGCAGTGGCTTCAGCCATATATCTCAGACTCCGACCTGGGTACTATCATCCATGCTTTCATTAACTCAGGATTGGGACCATTGTAACGCGCTGTACGTGGGGCTACCCATGGTGACAGTCCGGAAGCTGCAGCTGGTGCAGAATGCGGCATCCACCTCCTTACAGGGACGGGTCGCCGGGAGCACATTACACCAGTGCTCCGTTCACTGCACTGGCTGCCTATAGGTTTCCGGGCCCGATTCAAGGTGTTGGTTTTGGCCTATAAAGCCCTGAACAGCTTGGGACCTGCCTAACTGCAGGACCGCCTCATTCCCCAGGCCCTGGAGCAGCCCCTGCAGTCGGCTATGGGTACCTTCTTGGAGGCCCCCCAGGTATCTCGGGGGGCGACTCTGGAGAAGGCGTTCTCGGTGGCTGCATCCAGGCTGTGGAACTCCCTTCCGGCAGAGGCGCAGTTGGCTCCGGACCTTCCCTCCTTTTGACAAAGATGCAAGAACCTGGTTGTTCCACCAGGCATTTGGTGAGGGAGATGGGGGTTGATTATTCCACCCAGTTTTAGCTGAATTTTAATGTATTGTTTGAATTTATTTGAAGAGGCAGGCTATAAATATTTTAATTAATAAATAAACTTCCAAAAGCAACATGGCGACTCAGATGTAACAAAGTAGTATTTGGCCTACGGAATTATTTCTGATCATGATGCATTAGACAGGAAAAATAAAGCCAGCTTGGCTCTCAAAACTGTTCGGTTAGGGACGGCCAAAGAAACTTAAAAAAGCCATGGCTTCTGAACAGGGAGTTGTGCATGTAACACTATTCTTTAATAAGGGGGGCAGGGAGGGGAGTAAAAAAGAATTTACATGCAGAACAGGGGCGGGGAACCTCAGGTCTGGGGATTAACACAGCCAACAGCTGGTTTTTATTTATTATTATTATTATTATAAACATTTATATAGCGCCAGCCATGTGCCTGGCGCTGTACAGAACATAGAAATAGATGCGGCCCCTGCCTGTGGCTTACAATCTAAAAGACAAGGAGGGGGAGACAGGGAGAGGGGACAGTGGGAGAGACAGGGGAGAAGACAAACAAACATTCAGGTGGATGTGAAGTCTCAGGTGCGCGTGCTTGGCTTGGTTACAATCAGGTTGGTTGCAGCAGTCTGCAGAGGAGGGCAGACAGTAAGTGTACGGGGAAAGGACTAGCAGGCATTGGGAAAGGCAGCGAGGAAAAAGTGGGTCTTGAGGGATTTGAAGGAGTGGAGGGAGGGGGCAAGGCGGATGTGGGTAGGGAGGGAGTTCCAGGCATGGGGGGCAGCGAGGGAGAAGCGTCGAAGGCGGTTAGGTGAGCAGGAGAAACGAGGGAGAGTGAGGGAGGGGACAGAGGAAGAGCGGAGAGCGCGTGCAGGAGTGCGTAGGGAGATTAGGTCTGAGAGGTAAGGGGGATCCAGTTTCTACCCTCAACTCCTGAAAGCGTGACCTTGGGGGTAGAGAGCAGAGATAAGGGCATGCACACAAAGACAAGGGACAGATCCATGATCTCAACCCTCTTCTTCCTGAGCGCAGCCTTCAAATATCTTCACCCCTGATTTGTGTGGCCCTTAAAGGTTGTACTAATTTTTTTTTTATTTTTTTATTTTTTATTTTTTTTATTTTTTTTAAGGTTGTACTAATTTTTGAAGTGGCCCCTGGGAGGGAAAAGGTTCTCCCACCCTTGATATGGACTAATTAACCTCACCTTGTTACAAGAAAAAAACAACTGTGTCTAGTTAAGGATAGATCAGTAATACTGGAATACAATCCGATAACACGGCCACATGGATTCCGTACAAAAATACTGTACAAGTTCTTGAACTCCAGTTCTTTGAAAAAGCCAATAAAATCGTTGACAGAGATGAACCAATATGAAAGATTTGAATTTTTGAAATACCTCAAGTGACAATAAAGGAATCTTCCTCCTCTCCCTGTTTGTAAGTTACTGCTATGCATTAACAACAGATTAAAAAAGAACAGGCAGCATTCCACAGACCACAACAAATTGATTTAAGGCTATCTAAAGTATCAGTACTGAGCTCAGTATCGTGTAGCAGCTTAAAAGAGGAAGAACACAGTTTCAATTTGGTAGGAAATCCTGACAAACCAAACGATGGCAAAGTTCCCTCAATTTTGACAACTCTGGGTACATTCTTGGGAGTGTTCCAAGATAATTGGTCCAATAAGAGATCACTGTACTACTGTGTCTCTATTGCTTATATCTGGGGCCAACACAGCAACCTTAGTTTCTCGGTCGCTTAGCTCAACCTTGGAAAAATATAAAAGCACGTGCAAAGTCAGTCTAGGGATTTTTGTATACATACACTGATGGGCTCCAAGCTCAAAGGACTCTAAAGAAAGACTTGTATCATGACAACACAAAAAACAAGATATCGGTCAGCAGATACAAGATAACGTTGCTTAGATGTACTGAAAAATAATCAAACAGAGCTAAAAATAATATGTTTCAGCTGAATGCTGTGTGTCAAATTTTAAAAAGTAATAAGAAATCCCACATGATATTCCCTGGGAGAGAACAAGCAAGCCAGTCTGACAGATTGTAATACACTTGTGGTGGGCGTGCCTTTCAGCAGTGAAGGTTGTATAAGAACCCGACAAGCCTAGGCAAGATCTAAAGTTTCAGGAGACAAGAAAAAAAAAAAAAGGGGGGGGGGGGGGGCAGAGAGTTTCCTTGAGTCGCATCTCAATTTAAAAAGTAGACAGCCAGAATTAGGAATTTGAAAACTATCAAAATGAATGCTAACTTCAAAATGCATACGGAACCTGTGAAACCCACCTCCACAGGTTATCCAAATACTGTAGCTCAAGTTTTCATGGTCATAACACACTATTTGCAAAAATCAAAATAAAGACTGGAATTCTACTGGCTGCTTTGCACGATGTCAGCTATGTGACCGGGAGTGCAAACCGCATTAGGAGGACATCCTCTGAGCAAGAGCTACATGCTGCTTCTGAACAAGCCATGGTAAGCTAGATGGAGCTCAGTATCGGGCATGACAAATCCTATTTTAAAATAAGGTTTTCTTTGTCTCCAGGAGAACAGACGTCCCTAAGAAAGAACTTATAGGAAACTACTTGCCCCCATAGCCCAGACAAACAATTATTCTGATACCTTAAGATATTTGGATGCGAGAGTCTATTCATGAGCTGGACCTCTTTCAGCATGTTAGCTCGGTTACTGCTCAGAGTGTTCATCTTCAAAGCCATTACCTGGTCAGATGTTCTGTGACGCACCTAGAGAATGAAAACAGAAATCAAGTTAAGAACATGTCCAGCACTTGTAAAAAGTCCAGTCTCCAACACTCAAGCCACTCGCACTGTCCAAGCCAGGGCTAAAATTCACCATGATTTGCCATGACAGAATTTATTTATTTATTTATTTCATGGATTTATACCCCGCCCCTCCTGCAAAAGCAGCCCAGGGCAGCTTACAACAATAAAAACAAATAAAAACAATTTAAAACATCCAATATAACAACGTTAAAACAGGGCTAAAAAAACAATTAAGATAATAAATAGTAGTTCAGGTGGGGGAGCTAAAAAAACCTTACCCCACCCTCCCAAAGGCCTGGGCGAACAGCCAGGTTTTGCAACTTCGCCGAAATGTCAACAGGCTCGGGGCCAGGCAAGCTTCCTCCGGCAGGGAGTTCCAAAGGCACGGCGTGGCCACTGAGAATGCCCTCTCCATTGTGGCCCCCCGCTTAACACGGGGGACCTCCAAGAAGGCACCCCCGGCCGACCGAAGGAGCCGCTCTGGGGCGCGGAGGGTGAGGCGGTTAGCTGCGCTTCAAGAAGCACTTGAAGGGCAGCTAAAGTCCTGTCTAGAGGGTTTCAGCTTCTGGGCTGGGGCCATGACAAGGTATCACATGAGAAGCCACCACATAACTTGCTATGAGTGCATCATCAGTTGAAGCAGCAGCTCAGCTGATAGCCATTGTTTTCGGCGTGGATTCTTCCCTGCAGCATGTCTGCATTCCTAGATACTACTATTAAAACAGAGAGCTTGTGTGCATAAGAGGGAATGAAAAAATGAGTTAGGATGGAGAGATAAGCATGACTAACAATCAGCTTCCACCTAACCCAAGAAAGAGTATGCACTACAGCCAACAAGTTATCAAATTCCATAACCATTCCGTTTATGCCAAGACAGACTGTCAATGTAAAAATCCAACGGTTAATCTGCTCTGAAAGGGAATGAGTGTTAACTCTGTGTATTAGATACTAATTATGTCCTTTATTGACCCTGGCCACTTCTCTCAGCTTATGCAAGGAAAATCAAGTTCACTTAGATTCCTCGTGTTGCAATCTTTGGTTTTGAAAATCTGCATGGGGAAGCTTGCTTAAGCACCAACTGAACTGGAGTTAAAAGGAATATAGAAATATTTTGATTAATCAAAGGTTTTATAAAAACTTTTTTAAAACACACATTTTGGGCTGCATTTAGGCTGGCATGGCCCTGTCACCAATATTATTGTGCTTGATGAAGCTACCTGTTCTGGAAGCCCTTCTCTAGAAAGTCATTTGACTCTCTAAATTGTAATCACATACATTCTCTCCCTTTTCATAATTTAAATCAAGTCCTATCGAACAACAAGTAATACAACTTAATCCAAGTTGCTGGTGTTATGCCATCTCAAATGTCTCCCAATGATAATAAACCCTCCCCCCCCCCCCCCCCATTTACATTTGGTATGTCCTTACTACTTCTCCCCCAAACTGTATTCTCTAGCTTAGCTATAACCTTTTGTTAGAAACAGACCGAACAGTGCTTGATAAAGATTTAGCACAAAAGCCGCACATCTCTTGATAAAAGCCAACATCCTGTGAGACTTTTCATACTACTGCATGTTTAGACAAAAGAAAAAAAACTTTTTCCTCAACTATACTAATTTGGTGGCATTTAAACTATAATATAGCTTGGACCCGACGTCTACTCAAATACAGACATCTACACTTACATCAAATTTCATAGCCCATATGAGTTAATTGCTCCATCTGTCGAGTCTGCCCTGTGGAACAGTTAATGCCTTCTGGATTTTTACCCTTCTCCGGGTATCCTCTGTAAGTTTAGCGATGTTCCTTCCTGAATTTTTATTTATTTATTTAATTAATATATTTATACTCCGCCCCTCCTGCAAACAGCCATGCCCAAATACATGTTAGCTATCAATCGCAATAGAAAGCCACGGCTCCGCTTCTAACAAACTTAAGTACACGCCTTTGAAATGTCAACTCTTCTTTCTGCCCACCCTTCAATTCATTATCTCTGAACAAACAGTTACCTAGCCCAGAGAGCTTATAAAATAATCCATCATGTGGAACTGCCAATTCTTTCCACTCTAGGTAACAGATCGATTGATTCCCTTCTCCCTAAAATAATATTTCTTTCTTCTCATTGAGGAAATAGCCAGATTTTTCAGACCATTCACACACACTGATTAACACTATTTATTCATGCTTTTCCAGGGGTGTCAAATATCCTAAGCCTTCTGTTAGACCTTAAGAACGTCCACCTTTCCTTCTCACCAATACCTGCATGTAACTGTTGCTATTTTAGTGTCACCTGGTGCGTTTCCAGTATCAAAAGTTATCCTAATAATAAATTGTTAACCCACTTCTGAATGTCACCAACATCCCCTCGTGGACTTCCTGCCACTACTCAATATCGTGATCGTAGTGATGCGGCATCCGTTTACCCATCTCCTTTTCTTGCATCCTGTGGATTAATCAGATCAGAAGCAAGGCCCTGTATAACCTCACCCCACCTGCATGTCTGATCCAACTGCCCTTTTATCCCTTCTTCAGTCTTCCGTGCTTTTCAAATCTCTCACTTGACCACTCTGTATATATAACTTGCTCACTCAGCAACTGTCGTAATAGACCTATATGTCTGGGATTGTCTCCCTGAACTCTCCTGGCAGTCATCTCTCTTTGTCTTCAATTTAACCTAAGCAATTTCTCTCCTCGCCTGATCAATGTTTAGAGGGTTGTTGTCTCGTTTGTTAACATCCTATGGTACTGCCCTCCATCTGCACTCATTAACCCAGGATTCACCTGCTCATCTATCCTGTGGCCACCAGACGTTCACCGCAGGGCTGTCCCAGACAGCATCAACCCAGGAAACGTGGAGCCTGCTATTCAAGAACATTCGGGATAACAGGTGCCCACAGGGCCACTGCCCGTCTATTGGGGCATGCACGGTCTTTGCACGCATTCCAACCACATAGGTGCAGGCACAGCCTAGAGCATCACTAGAGTGACCAAAACTTGGGGAGGAAGAAGAGGGCGGTGAGCAGGACTACCGTGGCAAGGAGGAAGGCCTACCCATTTGTCTCAGATTTTGGGGCAACACACTCCAATACATTTTTCTACAATATTGTTCTAAATATTTGAGATTACCTCTACCCAGTTACTTTGGGAACTGTATTCATTGTTTTTATTTTTTAAGCACCATGTCATAAGAAATAAAGGTTTACTAAAAATAAGTTACCGTAGAAGTTAGGTTGCCATGTCAACTGCTGAAAAAACAAAATCAGGTCATGACCATTTCACAGAGATGCGTTCTATAATGTTGCTATTTCCTAAATCCAAGTAAAAGGGCAGGGAAAGAGGGTAACAAACTCTGCCAACCAACTCCAGTACAAGTTTGTGCCAGGGCGTGGTATAAGTTTAAATAAAGTTTACCCAAAAGTCACTGTATTTACTTGCACTACTTTAAATTACAAAGAGGTCCCAGAGAGTGGTGATATTTATAGTAAAAACAGGTACAGCTCAGGGTGTGCACCAGTTCCTTAACTGGGAAAGGAAGAGTGGTCTCTTCCTTATTACAAGATTTAAACCCCCCCTCACGCGCTGTCACCACCCTCTGGTTTGTCAGTTGTGATATTCCCAGGAAGTAAAGTTATTTTATACATTTCCTTTTCAAAAGCCACAGAGCAAGCTTAAAGAAAGCATTTCCATAAAAGTTACTTAGATTGCATTTTTCCCCACTTCCCTTTTTTATTATTGAAAACACTTCATTATTATTATTTTTTAAGTTCTTTTCCATGTTCCTTCACTGACATTGTAAACTCATGACTGTCACTTCAGTCATGATTGCGATACTGCAAATACAAGACTGACAACTGGCTCGTAGTACTGACGAAAAAATAACATTTATTTGTATAGCTAGCTCCCCTCCATCAAATGGTAACTGAGGCACTTCACAAGGTGAATACAACAAAAGACCATAAAACCACTAAAAAGCCATACAAGATCCATTTATAGCAGTTTTTTAAAAGGGGGAAGGAAAAGATACATTAAGGGGAACCAGCAGCAAAGCTTCCAAAAGCACCTGGAGAACAGAAAAGTCTTCAGGTGCTTTCTGGAGGCAACAACATCTGGAGGACGCGAGTTCATGACCCCTAAAATGCAGGTGGTGCCCGAGCACAGACAACCAGTAGAATACGGTTACAGGAGGTAATCTCAAATACAGGCAGGGTCTAGGCTGTTCAAGGCCCTAAAAACCAGCAGCAACCAAGATTGGGTTATAGCTAAATATGAGCTATAATGGGATAATGTTGCAAAACAAAACAAAACAAAACAAAAAAACAACCTTTGGATTGCATTGAGAAGCATAACGTCCAAGACACTGAAAGTAACTTGCACTGTATTGAATTCTGGTCAGGCCTCAGCTGGCATCGAAAGTCCAGTTTTGGGCTTTAAGACAGACAATCAGAGAGCAATAAAGATGACCAAGGGCCTTGAGTACAAGTCCTAGGAGGAAAGGAGGAAGGAACTGGACACATTTGGCCACGAGAAGAGGACGCTGGGGAGAGAAAACAGTATTCAAACAAACAAAAGGCTAAAAAGGTTGCTATACCAGACAGTATCCAATTGTTCTCGGTGGCCTTTTGTGCTATGCTGAGTGGTAACTGGCTTAAACTGAAGGAGGAAACGTTAAAGGTCCAAGTGTGTCAGAAAGAATTTTCCAACAATAAGAGTAGTCAGATTGGAAGTGGCCTTTTTTTAAAAAAAAAAATTATTTTATTTTATTTTATTTTTTTAACGCCAGCAAGCTGGACATGCCCACTGTACTAATTTTGTGTTGAGGTCAAATAGACCCCAATGAAGCAATCATTTTAAACAAAAAAGCATTTGAAAAGGACAACAGTTGTTTAGAAAAAAACCTCACTGTATCAAGATATTTTTTTTTTGGGGGGGGGGGGGGGGGAGGGAGAAGAACAAGAATAGGAGTAAAACAAAAAGGCAGCAGGGGTCAGTAATGTTAACTGATGGCCACAATGTTAACACTACCAACTACACAGGAATAGCAGCTGAGTTTTCAGCTGGAGTGCCAAGTGTTTACCAACCAATTAGATTCTATCTAATTATCTTTTTATTTCTCTGAGATGGCTCAATGAAGTCTGATATCTGCCTTTAGATAGCAACCTTACTGCAAAAAGGTCAATTTCATGTTAACATTGACTCTTACTGACAAAAGGGTTACTTAGAAAGTAAATGGAGGACTCCAAACGACCCCATATGGCTGATTGGTAAGCATTTTTTTCAAAATGAGCTCTGCAAGCAGCTATGATGAAAAAAACCAGAGCGTTGAATATTCAAACCAGTAAGTTTAATACTAATATATATTTGTAGTGATATTTCTGTACACACGAAAATGTCATTTATGAAAATAGTCACAATGCTATATTTCTTTCTACTTCCATTTGTTGTGAGAAAAGAAGGAAAGAACAGGTTCTGGTTTAAGCATTTAAAGAAATAATAAGCATTTATTTTTAACAGCATTTTGGGGGTCAATATTACCCCAGTACCCTAGGCACATAGTACTTTCAGTTTCCCATGCACTTCAATTGGGGTCAAACCGACACCCAGCAGCGTCAGAATAAAAACCTTAAATAAAAAAAATTACGGGGGGGGGGGCATGAAACATCACAGGGCAATTGAGCCCATTATGGTTGACAAAGTCATGGAGTGGTAAAAGTTTGCTAAAAAACTCTTTTGTACCCCTCTCGGGTCAGTTAGACCCCACCTATCAGTTTAGGATTAAAAAACACCTATCAGTCTAGGGTTTAAAAAGGTTAGATGAACATCTGTCTAGGATGATTTAGATATAATCTGTCCTCCGTAAAAAGAGGGGGAGGGCCTATGGCCTTTTAAGATGACAACCAGCCCTAAAATGCTATGAAATGCTGGATCTTATCACAAGGAGGATGGGGTGGCATCCAGAAGCACTTTAATAAAACACATCAATTTGTATAACTGATGCATCTGAAAGCCTTTTGGGGGGGGGGGCAGGGGAGGAGAATCTCAATAGTGCCATTAACACACTACTCTGCAATACTCGGAATGGGGAGAAAACGGAGGCTCTCTCACCTGCTAGAAAAGTATATTGTCGAGGCAGGCAGATGGGTATTCACTCCCCCCCAATGCCGCTGAAGCAGCAACATTACAAGGCTTGGGTGCCAATCCTGTCCTGTGGGCTGTAACGGCTGTGCGCTGCACGAGACTCCAGACTAGAAACTTCCAAAGCTTAGCCAATAAGTGGAATGATAATTAGGTTAACAAGTTAGCAGCATATGCAGAGGGGGCGGGTAGGGGAGCTTGAGTTGGAAGCATCCTTGGTGATAGGAATATGCCTTAGGAGGCAAGAAATGTATTATTCTCATACACCAGGCCTCCTCCAAGCCAGAGACAGACATGAGCAGCAGTCTCCATCAAAAATGCACACAGGGAAGGAACAGGAGTAGCAGTAGGTTAGAAGTGGACCCTAAAACACTTCTTCCATGGCATAACCCAGAGAGGCAACACACACTTTTAATGCATGTCTAGGCAGATGCCAAGCAGCAGTCTTGAAGATTTCAGAATAGAAAGCTCTATCAGATTCAGCCCATAAGATGGAAAATAATTAGGTATTTATATTTATTTTATTTATTTATTTTTCAGATTTTTATCCCGCCCCCTCCTGCAACGCAGCTCGGGGTGGCTAACAACAACAACAACAACAACAACAAAAACAATTAAAATTCACTTAAAATATAAATATAAATATAAAACACAACAATAAAACAGGGCTAGAAAACAAATCAATAAATAGATAAATGGGCGGGGGATTAAAATCACCCCCCCCCCCCCCCCCCCCAAAGGCCTGGGCAAACAGCCAGGTCTTACAGTTCCGCCGAAATGTCAAAAGGCTTGGGGCCAGGCGAGCTTCCTCCGGAAGGGAGTTCCACAGCCGCAGCCCTAACACCGAGAATGCTCGCTCCATCGTGGCCCCCCGCTTAACACGGGGGACCTCCAGGAGGGCACCCCCGGCCGACCGCAGGAGCCGTTCCGGGGCGCGAAGGATATTGCACCAGCAAATGTACCTGGTACTGAACAATCATTAGAGACAGGTCCCTGTCCCAAGGGGCTTACAATTTAGGGGACCATAAAGAGATGGGTCCATTCATGGAGTTAAGGCGGCACAGGTACACGTGCTCAGCTTGGTTACAGAGAAGCAGGGGACCCTGAATGAAAGGCATTAATCCAGTCAAGCGAGCATGGACACCCAATGGAGAGTTGTTGCCAGCTGTTCAGTAGACAGATGTGACCCAACTTAAGGATAACACCTTTCGGTGCTCGAACGTTCTGCTTGGAGCCTCAAAGCCTCACTCAATAAGCAAATTCAGGCAGGACTTGGGGGAAGCAGAGAGTCTACGTACAATGCATTTTTACACTAATACAGTACATCAGAAGTAGGGAACTCCCGAAGCCAGATTTTTTGCCTTTTCCCAGATCCTGGATCCCATCTGCAGCCCCCATCCCCTCAAGCTCTGAAGGAGCCCATTCAGGGGGAAGGAAGTGGGGATGAGAGTGCACATTCCAGATGCTCCCCTCCCTCCCACCCCTAAACCTAAGCATGCCACTTCAGCCACTCCGCCTTCCCCCCTCGAACACTAAAGGAGCATAAATGAGGGTACATGCTTCAGAGTAGGAGGCTGGATCTGTGGGCAGGATTGATGATCTGGACTCCCACAGGTCTTCTAATAATGTTGCAAGTGGCCCCCAGGAGGAAAGGTTGTAGGCCAAGGGTGGACACCGCGGTTATGAGTTCAGATCAAATATTCCTGTAACATTTACACTAGTCCATAGCGCTCAATGGGCTCCCGCAATGCGCTCTACGTGGGGCTGCCCTTGAAGACTGTCTGGGGGCTGCAGCTTGTGCAGAATGCAGCAACCCTCCTCTTGACAGGGGTGGGTTGCCAGGAGCACATGACACCCAATGCTTGGCTGCCAACAGCGTTCCGGGCACAATTCACGGGGTTGGTTTTGACCTACAAAGCGTTGAACAGCCTGAGCCCTACCTATCTGAAGGACCGCCTTCCTCCTTGTGTCCCTCTGTTGCCTTGAGATCAACCGAGAACACCCTCTTCCGAGTTCCACCATTGGCCCAGGTCTATTGGCCCGCATTCTCGGTGGCCGGGCCGGGCCCCGCCTTTGGAACTTCCTTCCGGAGGAAGCCCGCCTGGCCCCAAGCCTATTGTCATTCCGGCGGTGTTGTAAGACCTGGCTGTCCACCCAGGCCTTTGGGGGTGGGGGTGGGCTAGAGCTATGGTTTCCCCCCACCACCCTGTTTTAACCTTCGTGCCCTGTTTTAATTATTGTTGATTGTTTAAAACTGTTTTTATAATGTATTTATGTATTTTTGAACTGGAATTGTTGGAAGGCGCCCCGAGCTGGTTACAGGAGGATGCAGGGTATAAATCATGGAAATAAATAAATAAATAAATAAATAAATATGAGCCGGGCACACAGGGAAGTGTTCTTGGTGGCTGCTCTGCAGCTTTGGAACTCTCTTCCCTTGGAGGTTCGTCTAAGCCCCAACCAGGGCATCTTCCAGAAGCGGTGTAAGATGTATTTATTTGGCCATGCATTCAACAGGCAGGGGTAGATCCTGCAGTGGGGCGGGGGAGGGGGTTTATACGTTTAAATTTTGTGAGCTGCCTCGAGTCTTTGGGGATAGAGTGGGATTCAAATCTAGTAAATAAATCAATCCTCCAGGCAGCCAGGTGTTCGAAGGGGAGAAAGCCAAGGACCATATAACCGAACCCCCTACTTTCTCCCTCCCCTGCAGAAAAGCCAACGTCAAACAGGAGGAGAATGAAACAAAGGAGGTGCCATTATCGGATGAATATGAAAAATGATAGAAAGCATCCTTCTAGCACTGTGCAATAGGGTTGAGAATTCCATGCCACCCTCTTCGTGTCCTAGTGACTGAACAGGAAAGTGACGGGAACCTGGGACAGAAAAGGAGGCTGTGTTTTAATTTACTAACATCCCTATTGGTTCCTTATTATGTGATGGTAAACACGTGCTTCGTTATATTTATTTATTTATTATTTAATTTATATGCCGCCCCCTCCTGCCCCAGGCATCTCACAATATATTAAAACATTAACACAACTATAATAATGTCAGTTAAAAACAATGTAAAACCCCATTCTCCTCCTACCCTAACCCAACCCACCCACCCCATCTCCCTCGGGAAAGGCCCGGAACAGCCAGGTCTTACATCGTCTGCAGAAAGAGGGGAGGTCAGCAGCCAAGCAGATCTCCAATGGGAGGGAGTTCCGCAGCCGCCGCGCAGCCACCAAGAATGCCCTCCTCAAAGTAGACACCCGGGAAACTCAGGGAACCCCGAGGAGGGCACCTCCAGCCGACCACAGGGGCCGATCCAGGACCCGAAGGGTGAGGCGGTCCCACAGATAGGCGGGGCCCAAGCCATTTAGGGCTTTAAAGGTCAGCACCAACACCTTGAACTGGGCCTGGAAACCTAACAGCAGCCAGTGCAGAAAGCAAAGCACCGGTGTGATATGCTCGCATCGGCCTGTCCCAGTTAAGAGACGGGCCGCTGCATTCTGCACCAGCTGCAGTTTTCGAACCAACACCAAGGATAGCCCCATGTAGAGCACATTGCAGTAATCCAATCTCAAGGTAATAAAAGCATGGATGACCATGGCCAGATCCGAGTCTGAGACATATGGCCTAAACCGACGTACCAGATGTAGCTGGCGAAATGCTCCTTTCGCCACAGTCGTCACCTGGGCATCCAGGGGGAGCTGTGGATCAAGGAGCACCCTCAGATTCCAGACCTGATGATGGGGGCCACCACAACCCCAGCCTTCCCCACAACCATCACCTCCGTCTTGTCAGGATTTAGTCTCAGGCAGCTCGCCCTCATCCAGTCCCCCACAGCAGACAAACACCGGGTAAGCACCGAGACTGCAGGGCCTGAGTCGGAGGGAAATGAAAGATATAGCTGGGTGTCATCAGCATATTGATGACAACTCACTCCATCCTCCCTAACCACCTCTCCCACAGGCTGCATGCACACTATGAACAAGAGAGGGAATAAGATGGAACCCTGCGGTATTCCACACGTGAGGCCCCGCGGGGGGCAGAAGATGAAAACTCCCCCAGCACCACAAGTTGGGTTCTCCTGGCCAGGAATGAGCGGAACCATTCAAGAACAGTCCGATCAATCCCTGCCCGGTCCCGCAGCCGAGTCACCAACAACTCATGATCAATGGTATCAAATGCAGCCGAGAGATCTAACAGGATCAACAGGGTTGAACGACCCCAGTCTAATTCACGGGAGAGGTCGCCGGCCAAGGCCACAAGCAGAGTCTCTGTGTCATAACCCGGACGAAAGCCCAACTGCGAGGGATCAAGAAAATAATTCCGGTTCAAATGCCCCTGAAGCTGCTGAGCCACCACCGCGGTTCAATAACCTTCCCTAAAAAGGGAAGGTTAGAGACTGGCCAATAACTGGCAAGGACATCAACATCCAAAGACGGCTTTTTATGCAGGGGCTGCACCACCGCCTCCTTGCGACAGCCCAGCACCCTGCCCTTCCCAAGGGAGGTATTGACTATCCCCGCCCGCAACGGCCCCAATGTCTCCCGGCTAGCTTTAACCAGCCAGGACGGGCATGGATCTAATTCAGAATTGGTGGCTCGAACAGTCCCAAGTGCATCCATCACATCTGAGGGCAATACCATCCAAAACTCATCCCACAAAACAGGACCAGATGGGGCTTCCGCTGCCTCAGACCCATTCTCTGCTAAAAAGTCGCATCAAAACTGTGGTGAATTTGAGCAATTTTATCTGCAAAAATTCCACAAACAAATCACAGCGAGCATTTGATGGTTCACGTCCAGGTAGAGGGAGGCCGGACTGACCAGCCCCCTCACCACCCGGAACAGCTCAGCCGGGCAGGACTTAGCAGACATAATGCAGGCAGCAAAAAAAACCTCCTTTGCCATCCACACCGCATAGGTACGTAACCAGACTCTATGCCGCAACCGGTCCACTTCAGTACGAGAGTGATGCCGCCGTTGTTCTAACCGCCGCCCTTCCTGCTTCATCTGCCACAGCTCACCTGTATACCATGGGGAGCTGCACTGTCAGCATTTCGGGAACAGACGCCTGAGAGCCACACAGTCGATGGCCTCCATCAGCCTGATATTCCGCCTAGACACAAGGTCATCGAGTGAGCGGCCATCAAGGTCAGAGGAAACATCCCCTAGAGCTACCTGGAACCTTTTAGGTTCCATAAGCCTTCGGGGGCAAACCAACGTAACTGGTTCCACACCCTCCCAAGGACCGACATGCGCCAGAATATCCACTCAGAGAAGATAATGATCCATCCATGACAAGGGCACTGTTGATACCTCCCCTACCAAGGGATCCCCCGCCAAAATATCATGTCCAGGGTATGTCCTCCAACATGCGTGGGGCCCACTACTCTCTGAGACAGGCCCATGGTTGCCATGGCGGCCATGAACTCACGTTCCACCCCTCCAAGACTGGCATCGACGTGGATATTGAAGTCCCCCAGAACTATCGTCCGGGGGAACGGCAAGATCACGTCCGACACCAGCTCGGTCAGCGCGTGTAGGGAGGCTGCCGTACAGGTGGGTGCACGGTATATCAGCAGTATCCCTGCCCTGTCTCCGGCCAAATCCAAACTCAGATGGAGACCCTCTATACCCATGATAGATTGCACAGGAAATCTCCTCATGGACCAGGCATCCTTAAAAATAATGGTTACAGCACCACCCCCGTCCCTCCAGTCACGGCTGATGCTGCACAGAGTACCCTGCTAGAACAAGATCAGTCAGTATAGGCCCCAATTCAGTGTCTAGCCAGGTCTCCGTGACACACCCAAGGTCGGCCACCTGGTCTAGGATCAACTCCCAGACCGCAGTTGACTTATTAGCTACCGACCTCGCATTTATCAGCATCAAGCCGAGGCTAGGGGTCCTCTGATCGCTAATCTCACCACCACCTGCCTGGGGGCCAGTGAGCGGGACAGATACACACCATCTGTCCTGTCTCACAGATCGAACCTGCCTCCCAGAAGAACCATAATTCCCCCGGCCCAGAACAAGCTCTATGGCCGCAGACACCCCCAGCCCACCCCGAACTGCTCCACTCTCACACACACACACACACACACCCCCACGGAGGCTGCGCCACTCACCCCGACAGAGATCCTCACCCCCAATCCTCTTCTGCCACCAGAGGATCCCTCCCGCTCAGAGGGCTGCACTCCTCCCTCACACCGAGGGAGTTAGCCCTCCCCTCCCTGACCCAGTCCCCTTGTCCCCCTCCCCCATAAAAGAAATACCCCATCCCCACCCCAATCCCAATTATGACAGCACACAATCATTAGCAGCAACCCATTAAACCCTACAATCTGAGAAGCATGCTATTCTGTTAATGTATTGTCACGGCAAGAAAGAGGAATTAAAAATTCATGAAGAGGTCTCTCATCTACCCTCCATGTGAGACAGTCTCTGGAGGTCACCTGTGTTCTTAACATTGGAAACAGGCCAGCATGCCCCATTTATTTGAAGGACAACAAGCCAGCACCTGGTTCTCACCATTTGATGTGAATGGGCTAATGCAAACAGGAGCGCCTGCCAGCTGGCAAAATTAAGAGAACCCTACAAAGCTGCTAGTCCAGCACATCTTCCTCCAGAACAGGAAGTGGAGAGATCACTCTTAACTGCGCTTGAGAAATTTATGGCGACCAGGGCAAAGGAGAAGTATTTCTGTGCCAAGAGAGTCTTGCCACCTGCTTTTTTGCAGGGAAACCATAAAATGATGATGACTCACCCTGAAAACGTTTTCATCCATAAGGCAGGCAACATCCTACAGCACTTTATAAGCCTCAGGAATCACTGTTTCAGCATGAAATACAACCGTTACTCTCTGCAGGCCCCCACATCACCATATTACGAGCTACAACTCCAGCTTCTAATGTTAAAGGCAGTACCTCCAAATCTCAAGCATTATGGGACAGAGGTTTCAAACTGTCGATATTTAGAAACTCCAATGTGGTTAATAATGCATGACGGGAATGCCATCAATCGGCATTATGCCAAATTCACTCATTTAAGTTTGAGCACGCAACCTTCAAATATTATCTCTGCACATATTGTTTTAAAATGCCTTTTGAAACTAGTTCCCTTGTGTTATAATGTTCAGAAGGGTCTTTTTTGACACAGAAAAAGCTAACTGGCTAAGTCAGGGGTGGGGGGAACCCACAGCTAGTTTTTGTGGGGACCACATTCTCGTGCCTGGGCCTAGTCCCTACCCTGAAGCACAATGAAACAGAGCGGAGATAAGGGCATGCGCACAAGGACAGGGGACAGCACCAAGGCACACATCCAGGATCTGGACCCACCTCTTCCTGTTACGCAACCCCGCACTTAACGTCCATGCAGCCCCCCAGAGCTTGTTTTAGTTTTCAAAGTGACCTCTGGGAGGGAGAAGGTTCCCCACCCTTGCGTTAAAAGGGTAATTCACTACATACAAAGCAAATTAAGAACACATTTTAAGAGGCACACTTACCCACAGCCATCCTCAGTCTTTTCTTGCGAGAGTAGGAGGTACAAGATTTGCCAGACAAAGCTGATTTTTCCAGACCAAGAGAGAAGAGCGTTTTTTTAAATGTCTAATAACGCAGGTTCACTCTGGTTTCCAAATTCTTCAGGCTGTTAACTTAAACAGTGTATTCCTTAACATCATTTTTATACAGCATCAGCAACATGTCTGGAACTGAATGCCTGGGATGAGAGCGGATCCTGCCCCAATAGACATAGGGAGAGAGACAGGGATACAATCATGAAGCGGAAGCTAGGGAGGCATGTGCTTGGCTTAGTCACACAGGAGGAGGGGGATCCCAAGCCCAGTCAAAGATAAGGAGTCTACCGGGTGGGGAGAAAGGCCGTCTGACAGAAGAGAGAGGTTTTGAAGAGGGATTTGTAAGTCAGAAACAGAGCAAATGTGCTCAAGGAGGGAACTCCAGGCTTAAGGGGCAGGATGAGAGACAAAGATGGTTTAGGGTGGAAGAGAATCTGGAGCAAGGGAAGGCGTGGTTGAGGAGGAGCAAAGTTCCTGGGAAATTGACAAGCTTCATCTACCGAATCTTAGCAAGTGTGCTCAAGGAGTTCAAAAATGATGAAGAGTCTGTAGATTAGGAAACAGTAACACAGCAGAAAATGCAGTCTTAGATCCAAGGTATCCTGTCTGGCTTGCCGTATCAGCTGACTTCTGCTGCCACATTGCTTTAAATATTAACTTTGTATTTGAACTGACATGCTTCCATGCAGATAATTAGTTCGCTTGAGGGAAAGCCTAGAGAAAAACTATTTGCACAGGAAAGCAAAGCAGAAGATCTGTTTTCTTTGAGTAACTTCTGCAATGACCAGTTAAGAGTTAAAAACCATTCAAGTGTTTCAGTGTTTGAACTACACATTCGTGAAGTCTCAAACAAAAAGTTGGGACAATCCTGAAACCACTTAGACATGATTCAATCCACTGATTCCAATGGGACTATTCATTAGGGAACGTGTCCAGAACAGTTTTGGTCATCAAGAGAGGGCTATTTTACATGCCACTATATCAGAAAGCAACAGTGGGCTGTCTGAGAGAGACTTAAAACACTAAATAACTGCAGATTATCAGTTTCCTCAAGACACCCGGACACACAAGAAATGGCCGAACGTCCAAATGGGCAATCTGCAGCTTTGGAGGGGAAGCAGCATGACAGTTTAAAACGAGAGCTATTTTGCTTACACGGCTGAGGTGAGCACACTTGCTAAGATTCAGTAGATGTCAGTCACTTTGCCACAATTTTGTTGGGACGGTGCCCCATTAATTGAATGAGAATACTGAAGCTCCCCGACAAGGTTGGGGGTGTGTGAAATCGGTGCCTATAATGCAATCTCCTTGAATGTCTGAGCTCCATTGCCTCTCCTCGGCTTGGCAGCAGCAGCAAAAGACTTGCTGTAAAAATAGAGGAGGGAACATTTAAAAAGGAAGGTAAACGAACAGCTTCTCTGCAGTCAGACGGAGTCAATTAATTTCTCTCCAGTGTTCTATTTAAGATGTGATGTGTGGAGCACGAAAGAGATAAGGAACATGACATCTACTGTACGGTATTTATGATTATCCTGGTCCAGGAGCAGAGCTGTAGTCCCTTCCACTGGAGAGCAAGGGGGGGGGGGAGCGGGAACTGTCCAATTCCCTGCTGACCATCTAGTACAGGGAGTAGACGACCAGCCGCAGTGATTAATTCAAGCTTGGGTTCCTGACTGCAGACGGCCAATAGGGATTAGGAGAGTCCTCAACACTTCAGGCAGGACCTTCATATTTCCTGCTATTTGATTGGCAGCAGGGCGAGGAGGAATGGGTGAACCCCCTCCTATCTACAGTCCCTTCTCCCCGCCACGAGGCTCGACCCTACAGACAGAGCCTGAAGGGACCACCACGCCAGCTCCAGGGGTGTATTCACCTCGGGCAAGTGGGTTTTGACATTCGAACACATGGGAAAGTGCAAATTATAAAAGTAGGTTGCCTACAAACAAAAGGTAAAGCATAACAGCATCCAGCTGCTGTCACAGCCACAGGCCAGTAAGATGGATCATTCAGAGGTAAAAATGGTTCAGTCTAGTACACTCAACGAGGCCGAGAGAACCAGCCGTTAGCATGCTGCAAGCCCAGATAGCAAAAAACCATGAGTTTGCACAAGCAACCGCAATTTATTCTGTTCTGCAAGATTTTCACATCAGGAAGCCACAGATTCCAACAGTTAACTATGAAAACCACAATTTTTCCTGTCTTCATCTACACGAGAATGGCACATAAATTGGTGATTGTATCGGGCTACCACCGGGCACCACCTTTACCTCAGCTGCAGGCACCGAGACGGACGGCCCAGCAGGGGACAGGTTAACAACACACACTGCCATCTACCATTACGCACTAGGGCAAATTCAGCTATTACAATTATACCAGGGATTTTCGCCTTCGCAATAGCATTATTTGCTGAAAAGACCCTGACTTACCATTCTGCTCTTTAAAGGAATAAGACACAAAATGCTACGTTTACTCTGGCATGCCACCCCATCCTACTGCGTACAAGTACTTGCTTGTTCCGACTTCAGATCCAAACCGACTCGAGCAGCGTGAGCGCCCCACAGGCACCGCAAGGGAGGGGCTGTGCAGCGGCAGAGGCACAACGAGGCATGAAGGGGTGAGGGGAGCAGCGGGTCGCGGGGACTCGGAGAGTACCTTCCTTAAGCAAGGGGCTGCCCTGAGGATCGCAAGAGGGACTGGGGCACGAGGGCATGAGCTGTACCAACTGCTGATCGGCTCCAGCTGGGTGACTGTCTGTCCCCTCCCCCCGCAGGTACCTTCCTTCAGCAAGGGGCTGCCCTGAGTGCGGCGCGCTCTGGGCGGCGGCCAAAGGGCGCTGCCAAAGGGCGAAGAGCTGTTGGCGGACGGAGGCGGTTGAGGTGGCGATCATCACAACCATAAGACCCATCCCTACTCCCCCCCTCTGTAACTGACTGTCCAATATGCCTGTCCTTCTCTCTCAACCCCTCTCCCCATTCCCTCTCACCTGCTTCTCCCCCTACTTCTTTCCCCCTTCCTCCTGCCTCCCATGAGCCTATCATCTCTCTGTCCCCACACCTCCGCCTCCTCCTCCCCCCCATCTCTTTCCCCCTGCCCCTCTGCCCCAGTGCCCATCTCCCGCCAATCCCATCGCC
>QEPC01012035.1:3438497-3448799 GCA_003113815.1 Sphenodon punctatus | reverse complement strand
GAAAACTGAACTCCTTATCTTCCCTCCCAATCCTTCCTCTCCCTCTTCCCTGTCAATTACCAATGACGGGGTCTCCATCCTCCCTGTCCCCCAAGTCCGCAGCTTGGGCTTCATCTTCAACTTGCACCTCACTTTCAAACCCTACATTGACTCCGTGGCCAAATCCTGCCGCTTCTCCCTCCACAACATTGCCAAGATCCACCCTTTTCTGTCCATCTCCTCTGCCAAAACTCTCATCCACACCCTAGTCATCTCACACCTCGACTATTGTAACAGCCTCCTCGCTGGCCTTCCCCCACCCTCACCTTTCTTCCCTCATCTCGGTTCAAAACTCTGCTGCCAGGATCATCCACCTAGCCCATCGCTTTGACAATGTGCAGCCTCTTCTCTCTCCAGTGGCTCCCTCTTCCTCAGCGTATTCTGCACAAGCTCCTCGTCTTCACCTACAAAGCCCTTCACAACCTCGCTCCCCCCTACCTCTCTGCCCTGATCTCCCTCCGAACCCCTGCGCTCCTCTTCCATCCCCTCCCTTACCCTCCCACGCCTCCCCCAACCGCCTTTGTTCCTTCTCCCTCGCTGCCCCACACGCCTGGAACTCCCTCCCTGCCCTCATCCGCCTTGCCCCCACCCTCCACACCTTCAAGTCCCTCCTCAAAACCTACCTCTTCTGCTCCACCCTTCCTAACTCCTGCTAATCATCCCCATCCAGGATTATCCCCTACCTGTTATCTGTAAACTCCAAACTTACTGCAACCAAGCCAAGAACGTGCACCCGAGTTCCCGCATCCTCATGAATGTTGCATCCCTTGTCTCTCCCTCTGTTCCCCCTTCCCGGTCTCCCGTCCTCCTGTCTTTAGATTGTGAGCTCTCGGGAAGAGACCGTGTCTATCTTATTCTTTGTAAAGTACCAGGTACATCGCTGGCGCTCTGTAAATACTTATAATAATAATAATAAATTCAGTGCTAGCCAGTGCTAACTCTGGAAATTCCAGTCCTGTTGAGGTGGGGAACAAGTGCAGAGAAAGCAGGAGGAGGAGAAGCTTGTAAATATGCCCAAACCATGCACTACCTTGCAGGGGTAGCCTCTAATAAGGAGAGGTGAGCTCAGTCTCCTACCCAAGTCCAGCCTGGACCTCTTGGCAGTCCGACTACGACTTACTAATACACCATTCCTTGAGTAGGCCTTAAAATACTCTACCTAAAACCAGGAATACAGGTTGGAGGTGTGTGCTCCGCAATGTTACAGTGGTTCCTGACTTCTTGAAAGAACAAAACGCTCTTGCTCAGATGCCGCTGGCTCATTTCTGTCCCTTCTCTGTTCCTTGACCTAGTTGGTCACTCTGGGCTCGCACATCCCATTTACACACTGCTTTTCTCATTTCCTCCTTGACACACACACACCCCTTCTCCCTTGCTGCCCCCATGCCTGGAACTCCCTCCCCTAAATGCATTCATTCTGTTCCCGCCCTCCCAGCCTTCAAATCCCTCCAGAGAACCTGGCTCTTCACCAAGCTCGCTCTAGCTCCTCATCTCCTTAGTCTTCTCCCCGATTTGCACCGAGTCCCCCAGCTCCCCCTGTTACTAAGCTCAACACGAGTACCTGCAGCTTTGCAACTTTGTGAATGCATCCCTGTCTCTCCCGTTATGTTCGCCTAGATTGTAAACCCACAGGGGCAGGGACTACAACAGATTGTAAAATGCCAGGTACATTGCTGGTAATGTATAAATACATCATAAATATTTACTATTTCCTACGTTTACAGATATGTTCTTTCCCCCAGTTACTGGCTTACCATTTCCAGTCATCTGATAAATCCTTCTATTCTCCTCTATTATGCCTCCATCAGCAAAAGAAAGCTATAGGAAGATGTGGGGAGTGGGCATCCACTAGCAGTGTGTACAGAAAACCTGTAGGAAACCAGGAGGCAGCCTGCTGGCAGTGCAGGCTAAGAGTCAGTAAGTGAATATATGCAAGCCGATTTCAGGGCTGGTTACACTGCAAGCCATCAAACCCTCAGTCCTAGTATTAGGAACTGATTAAGCAGTTTGGTTATTATGAATTGATCAGGCAGTATTGGCCATGGTCAGAGAGACAGGTTGCATGAGGCCTGAACAAACTCAGTTCAGCTAACTTGAAACATAGACCTCAGGCTAGCACAAACAAGAGGCCCATAAGAAGGAGAAGTCGTAAATAACTCGCACTCTAGCAGGAAGAATGTATTTCCAAGGCCGTAGCAACTACCCCAGATAGCCACTATCTCTAATAAAGAAGGCTTGAAAGAGATCGATAACCTCAAAGGGTCGGACCGGCGATTAAGCAGTGGAGAAGGAAAAACTCCCCCAAAGTGAAAGCAGTTTTAATGACTATGCTCCAAACAGTAAAGAGATGAAGTCAGCTTATTTCTGCACCTCATATGATCAAAAGAGGGGACCCTGCAACATGTATCCCTAATAAATAAAGCTATAAAAAGGAATGCCCAGACCCCTATCCTTTGTCCTTGGCGCTTGGGGCTACTAGCTTTGCAGTAAGCTTCATGGGCCTTGGACCCTAAACAACGCTCTCAAAGATCCAGAGACTGCCCGGCTGCTTGCTGGGCCCCCTCCCCTTCTCCTCTGAACCAGCCTGCGTCTCGGACTGTGCCTCTGACACGCAAGGTAACTTGGGTTACTGGGGTTTGTAACTGAGAACACTGCCGTGTCCAGCTGTTAAGCGTCTATCCAATAAAAGAGAGTTGTACCCACATACTCTGGCATGTTTATTGGCAACCTTCGATCCCGTTTGGGGTAAACTGAGGCATGCCACCTCATTTATTTCCTAACACTAGCATGACCCTTCCAAGCCAGAGTGTTATGCATCAGAGTTCGGATGCATCAGTAGAGCAGAGAGCAGTGGGGAGAGGAGGGAAGGGATGAGACGTTTGCACTGGAGTGTGCCATTAAGATAAGTCCACACTACGGCAGTTAACCCAGCACTAAATCCCAGGTTCCCAAAACTAAAAAGCACACACTTTAAACAAGACTCTCAAGTACAGTTTGATTTAGCTACTTCTCCATACAGGTATAAAACCACCAGAGACAATCGGCATGTGGTGGTGGAATTCCCAACACCAAAACTAGACTATCGAATGCAAAGTTTCACTTGTGTTCAAGGAGATCAGAGACTCTCATACACACAAAGATTTGATGTTAGGGGCTTTTGTTTCTGGTGCAAAAGTCACCTGTTTGATCTCCAACAGTAGCCACCTTGTCTGCATGTTTTCAGACACCTTTTACTTAATAAAATAGAGCATAATGAATTAGTAAGACCTGGGCGAAACTGACTGGTTCTATCAACTGCCAAGTGCATGGAAAAATTATTTATGGATTCACCACTTAGGGATGAATTTTACCATATTTTAATATTTGTATCCATATTTTGTCACTTTCTTTTTTTAAAAAAATTTAGTCCTGTATACACACGCAACTTGTCACGGATGGACCTCAATCCTTCTGTCCAAGTCATGTCGCCAAACTGCTAAAGACCAAACTCATGAACATTCATAACTTATTTAAAAAGCCACAGGTAAAGTTTAGCTTTAAAAAAAAAAAAAGAGAGAGGCAAGTCAAAGCAAATTCTAGCTTTAGCATGGGTAAGCTCAAAGGAAGGTGGTCTGCCAGAACAGGGCAAATACATTCACTCGGACATTTAATCTAGAGGGCCTGGGACACAGTCTTCATAATTTGAATGCAGTTCTAACCCTCCACCCAGAATAAACTCCATCATACTCTGGTTCCCATTAACAGATTGAGAACTTTGTGCTACAATTTGAGAAGAGCATTTATTTAAGTATAAAGATCAACACAGCCAGGCTGAGGTAACCATGCAAAAATAGAGTTGTGGCTAACAATGCTATTAAATTATTCAGCAGTTTCACTGTAGTTCCTTTCCCCCTATTTGCATTCATTCCCAGAGAATTCATTATAAACCTCAGATCCCAGAGTCAGGTGCTTATACTTCCAAGATGGGAAGCGTACCAAGGACAGATTCTCCAGCAACAGAAACATTCCACATGTATTTCAGGTGGAAACATCAGACTGTTCTCAACTGTCAGCACCCCATCAGTTCCTGACAAAAACCGACTCAGGTAAATATCCTGCAATTAGGAAAATGCACGCGGAGGAACTTGCACTAAGCCACCAGAAAGTGGCTTCTAGAGCAGAAGGCTCTACAAACCCCCAGCAACCAGCGGTATTAGCTGAAGGATCAGGCCCCAATTTTGTGCCCCCAAACAGGAATGGAATGGTCATCCTCTCCCAGGACTTCACCATTACCCTAACGTAATCTGCTGTGAACAAGCCCTTTGTTCACTTACGAAAGGTATCATTTGGGGGATTGAGTCACCAGAGGGGAACTACTAAGCCATCAGGATTTGGGAGAACAAATAAGACTGTAGACTACCATTTTGGGTCAAGATTCTTAACCTCTAAGGCCACTTTCAGACCTGTCCCCCTCTCCCCCTGGTGCATATTTTGGCTGTGGGAGAGAATGCGCAAGCCAGGATATGCGCGGGGTTCAGCCGGTTTCCTCACCCACCCCCCAGCACGGCTTTGCTATCGCAAACAGAGATAACTAAGCAGGAAATCCTGCTCTGTATCTCTAGATGTTTGCGCCAGCAAAGCCACTTGGGGGGAGGAGGGGGGGGGCTTTCAGGCCGGCCGAACCCCACGCATATCCCAGCTTGCGCATTCCCTGCCACAGCCAAAATATCCGCCGGGGGCAGGTCTGAAAGTGGCCTTAGTCATGCACTGACTAGAAAGAGGGAGCAGGAAAAAACACACCCCTAGGGATCACACACACACATTACCAAGTTGCACAACTGCAGACTTTATGCAGATAAATAAATAAATAAAATCTAAACCCTAAGCTTTTTAAATTGTGTAACTGATACAATGGTATACAGGGCTCACTAACTCACCAAAAATACAGAGAAAGCAGCAAGATAGATTGTGACAATGGTATGATTGTAAGTTATTCTGGCACAAAAGCAAGCTAGAAAGGCCCCTAGGAGACTAAAAGTTCTTCATACATCCACATCAAAGTACCTGAAAGCTAGAAGAAACGCATACAAGAAATGGGAAGGACATGGGGCCCAATTCTAAAACATACCTGCACAGGATTAAGTCCCATTGATTACAGTGAGACTTACTCATGAGCGACTGTGTTTAGGATTGGGGCCATTGTCAACTTCCAAGTTATGTGAAGAAATGTAAATAGGGAAATCAGACAAAGGAACAAAATGAGATAAAAATGGCAAGGGATGCAGCCCCTCTTATTGTCTTGACAAATGGGAAGGGAAGAGGGAAATGGAAGAATTTGTGGGTCTACTGCCAACAGAGATGTCCTCTTTTAAAGACGTAATGGCAACCAAATTGCTCAATACCTACTGTGTTTCAATCATCGCCAAAAAGGTTGGCCAGATAATTAGCAAAACGTATTTAAATGAAGAAGAAATGTAAGTTACAACAAAGAAACACTGCATCAAAGAACCTTTGGCTAATCTGACAGTCAGTCATCAGGGCCTGGTGAAACTATGTAGAGCGCTGAAGGAACTAGCTCATGGCTGAGAGAGTTCTTGGGCAACTCTCTTTGTGAACTCATGGAAGACATGCAAGAGTTCAGAAGAGCGAGGACGACACACACAATGGCAGTATTTAAAGAAGGGGAACAGAGGATCCAGGTGTTACAATTCCGTTAGCATAGGGTTGTCCGATTCAGAGTCCCAAAATAAAGGATAGCTAATTTGTATATGTAGCAGGGAGCATTTCCAAGGGGTCAATCCCTACAGGAGTAGGTCCATATAGTCACAATCTTCACAGGAATCTCTCTTTACGAAGTCTTTAACATCAATATGCACAGTCTCTTAATCAATAGACAGTATCTTCACCATACAAAGTCCCTCAGTAGTCTCACTAATGCCAGGAACCAGCCCTCTGGCAACCCCCAACCCTATCTAGTCCCACGTCCAGCCAGGTACAGTCAGTCCTCTTGCAGCTACTCTCAGTCTCCAGCTTCTTCAGGACCCTGGTCAGCGGTCCTCAGGCAGCATACCAGCCAAGTTCTTCTCTCTTCCAGAGTCAAGCACCGACTGACCTGTCCCTCTGACTTGGTCTTATTACCCTGGGGACAGGGCCAGACCTTTACTTACTCAGCCCTTTATTTATTTAAACAGATTTAATTCGCCATCCCCACACACACACACACACACACACACACAGCGGCTTGGGGCGGTTTACAACAATAAAACCATAAAATATAAAAACATCAGACAAAGAGGATCAAAACATCTCATCCCCATACCATACCCTTCCATTCCACCCTACCCATCTTCCTCACCAAAGGCCAGACGGAACAGTCAGGTCTTGCAACTATATCGAAAAGAAGGGAGATCCGGGGCCAATAGAACCTCTATTGGCAGGGAGTTCCACAGCTGCGGAGCGGCCACCGAGAACACCCTCCCCATTGTGCCCCCCCCGGAAGACTCGGGGCACCTCAAGGAGGGCACCTCCTGATGACCGCAAGAGTCGATCCAGGATTCGGGGTAAGAGGCGGTCCTGCAGACAGGTCAGGCCCAGATGTTTAGGGTTTTATAGGCAAGCACCAACACCTTGAATCGGGCCCGGAAGACTACAGGCAGCCAGTGCAGCAACCGAAGAACTGGTGTAATATGTTCCCGGCAGCCCAGTCCCACCAGGAGACGGGCCGCCGCATTCTGCGCCAGCTGCAGTCTCCGAACCGTCACCATGGGTAGCCCCACATAGAGCACGTTACCATAGTCTAGCCTAGAGGTGATGAAAGCATGGATGACAGTGGCCAAGTCAGAGTTAGAAACATACCGCCAACGCACCAGATGTAATTGGTAAAAGGCACTCCTTGCCACAGCCTCTACCTGAGTATCCAAGTGGAGCTGTGAATCAAAGAGCACTCCCAAACACCGTACCTGGGGAACCAGTGGAGGGAAGGCCGCATCAATAATGGGGGCAGTCATCTCCACCGCCCTACCCACCAGCATCACCTCCATCTTGTCGGGATTCAGCCTCAGTCGATTAGCCCTCATCCAGTCCCCCACAGCTGCCAAATACTTGGTAAGCACCGAGACTGCCGGGCCTGGGTCTGATGGAAAAAAGGTAAAACTGGGTGCCATCTGCATATTAATGACACCGCACGCCAAACCTCCTAACCCCCTCACCAAGGGGCTGCCTGTACACGTTGAATAGGAAAGGAACAATGCCTGCCCACTCTGCAGTTATTCCTCCAGAAGCTCCGTCAGGCTTCACTCTGTCACAATCCAGTTTACGTTTTAGGACATTCTGTAAATATGGCAGCACAGCAGCTTCACCCCCTCCCTACCAGCACCAGGGGAGTCTGGGCAGGGACAGACAAGACTGTCTACAGTCCCTTATACATCAACGGGGTGGCATGGGACACTGCAGCTTGCATTGAAGGCTACCGCAGGACCCTCAGTGCCCTCCCTGTCAGCTCCCATGGAGCTGGCAGAAGAGAAGCAGCAGCTGAAGCTGCTCCATTGCTGCTGCCTCCTCCTCCAAGACATGAAACCGTGCCCCTCACAGTGGCTGGTTTCAAGCCTGGGAGCATGTGGAAGGGCTGCAAGCAACAGCAGATACAACTGCCTGGGCTCCCCTGATGCCAGTGGGCTAAGCTGATTGCCATCAAGCATGGATGCATCATCACATGATAATTATACCTACATAGCACCACCATTTTAAATGAAAATGCAGACGCAGCAACAGAGCTTCAGGTGCCAGGCAGGTTTCATACCGTCTCAAATACAAGACAGTCAAAGGTCCCATATTAACAGGGAACAGGACATCATCAAAGCAAGACAGGTCATGTAAAAAGTGGACCTTTGGCAACACTAGCTTAGCCTGACTTCAACACCTAGTGCGTTATCAGAACAAATTTCAAAGCAAACTTTGGAGCCACTATGAAGAAAGATGGGAAAGGGTCAGGATTACTGTTAGCCAGTGTGGATTTGTTAAAAACAGTCATACTAAGCCAATCTAGTTTCCTTCTTTGACAAGGCGGTTTGTTTAGCGCAAGGTTGGGGACCTCAGGCCCAGGGGCCAAATGCAACACACAGCTAGTTTTTATGGGGTCCTTTTCCAGTTTCTGGATCTAGTTTCTACTCCAAGATCTGAAAAACTGAGCTCAGGGGAACAGAGATGAGGGCATGAACACAAGGACAGGAAATAGATATGGGGACAGAGATATGGCCCTTCCTCTTCCTGAGCGCACCCCTTAAGCACCCCTACCCCCAACACAGTCCTCAAAGCATGTGCTAAATTTTGATGGCCCTTGGGAAGGAAAAGATTCTCCACCCCTGGTTTCGTGGATAAGGGAAATGCAGCAGATTATCACCTCAGTGAGGCTTTTGATGTGGTTGTGTGTGACATCCACAAAAGCTAGAGAAACTCAAGATCAAAAAACCACCATAAAGAGGATTCACAATTGGCTGAAAACCTGTGCCTCACTCAGCAAGCAGTAATCAGTGGATCGTTGTCAAACTGGGAGGCGGTATCAAACGCTATTTCACGGGGATTGAACAAGCATACAGCAGTGGGACTCAAGGTAAGGTGGAGGGTATGGTCTAAAAGGCAAGAACCGCCAAACTAGGCAAGCTTTAAAGGGGTCCATCCAGCGTGACAGTCCTAACATTCTATGGAATTCCTGACCAGAACAAATCACAGCGAAGTCAACCACCAAAAACATGCTCTCGCCCAATAGAGAATCCGTGGTGTATCCACAAACTACAGGTTGAACCTGGGAAGCAGAAAGCACATCATCAATCCTGGGAGGTGTGACCATGCCAAACCAGCAGAGGAGAGACTTTCCACTCTACTCAGGACCCATAAAAAATGTTGGATCAAAAACCAAGGATGAAAAACCACCATGCCTGGAAAAAGAGATGGAATCAATCTCACAATACAGTATTCTGTTTCAGAGTATGACGCACATTTCCCCCCCACCCCACACGTTAATTATAGCTCTATCAGGACCTGCGGATCTTACCAAACCCTGGTCTCCCAGCTGGAGACTTTTAAAAGCTTTATTAATAAAATGACTCTTCATGCCTGGACCAATTCAAGAGCAGTTCTCTCCATGCTCTTCACAAGCCTGCAGGGACCAAGGTAAAAAGCCAATTAGCCAACAGTTTCTAACTATACTGGCTCTTTCAGTGCGACAGCTGCAGAAAATATTAGGCTCTAATTCCACATTGCTTAATGTTTAAGGATGCTCAAATTGCTACATTGCTGGCTAATAAAACACCAGATTAATGCTTCATGCTGAGTAAGCTCCAAAGCACATTCATTTGGATAGGAGTAACTTCTCAGTGACATGATGCTAAAAACCTTTAAAAAGTTTCACTAGCTATTTTACTTGCAATTGACTATTAGAGAAGTGTTTAAGACAAGAATTCAGTAGTGCACTTCAAACTCAGGCTTGGCATCTACAAGCCTTAATACTAAATTGAAACAACATGGGGTCCTGTACTCTGGCAACTAAATATTTTTACCATGTTTTTAGATTAGTGAGATAAGACACAACGTACTTTCTAGCATAATTTAACCTAGCATAACCCACCCTTAATTTAACAGTATGCCATTACACCCATTATGAGCTACTATGCAAGGACAAGATTTTCTTAAGGACGTAAGTAGTACCATACTGAGTCAGATCAATGGTCCATCAAGCCCAGCATCCTGTCCTCCGGCAGTGGCCAATCTCAATTGCATGGGAGAAGAACCAACAGTCACAATGAGCAATCCATTCCCTGTTGTTCACTCCCAACAGTAAGAAGTTCATCCCGTAAGCTACTTGGTCAATAGCCATTAATGGACCTACTCTCCAAGAACTTATCAAGTCCTTTTTAAAACCCAGCTATACTACTGGCCTTGACGACGTCCTCTGACAACAAATTCCATAAGTTAATTATGTGTTGAGTGAAAAAGTACTTCCTTTTATTGGTTTTAAATCTGCCAGCAGCTAGTTTCATGGAGTGTCCCCTAGTTCTAGTGCTATTTGAGAGGGTAAATAACCGTTCCCTATCTACTCGTTTCACACCACTCGAGATTTTATAAATCTCTATCATGTCCCCTCTCAGTCTTCTCTTCTCTAAGCTAAAGAGACCCAGCTTGTCAAGCCTCTCTTTGTATGGAAGCCATTCCATACCCTTTATCATTCTCGTTGCCCTTCTCTGCACCTTTTCTAGTTCAGCTATGTCTTTGAGATGGGGTGACCAGAAC